>JBBPCS010000123.1:119107-139974 GCA_037974645.1 Hollardia meadi
CTCACTACATACACCCTTAGGACCTTGGGGGTGGGCTTATGACGGCAGACGGATAAAGGGTGGGGCTGCTTCACTGTTATTACTAATCACTCAGTCAGCCACAGAGCAACTCTTAGGGCTGGCCCTCTGCGGTCCAGCCAAAAACAAATTGGCTCTCAGACAAGAGCCGGCTCCTATCGTTCACGTAAAAGAGCCGGCTCATAGAGCCGACTTGTTCGCGACCGACACATCACTAGTAAACAGTCATTTAGTGGGATTAAGCCACCAAACAGCATTAAAAAGTAAAATTATACATTCACATTTTTTCCTAACAGCACAACTGTGTCATTAGCTAGCGGCTAACGGCTGCTTTACTGTGAAGTACAAGAGAACAGAAAGGCAAATAAACATAAACATGCAATTCATCTTGTACAATAAACCCAACAATGCTCACATAACACAGCTGCAAACACTTACTGGCAGTTAAAATTGTCCCTTTTGAGATCCCAATGATAATGTGTTGTTTTTTTCCCACTGAGCGACTGTCTACAGCGTCCTGGGTCGCAGCTGCATCTCCATTAGGGCTCGTCAATGATGACAGCAGGTGAAAGGTCATCGTCATGACATGAACAGACTGACAGCAGCCAGTTTGTAGCTAAATTATTATTACACGTTAAATGTTAAACATGTTAAAGCTGTGGGTAACCTTTGCAAAAAAACAAAAACAACCCAAACATAAAATCCAACTTTAGTACAGTACTGACTGTGTGTGTGTGTGTGTGTGTGTGTGTGTGTGTGTGTGTGTGTGTGTGTGTGTGTGTTTATGTGTGTTAGGCTGGGAGGGCTGGGGATGCACAGACAACTCAGAGGCCTACTCCTACAGTTTCCAGCTGCTCTCCACCCTGCTGCTCTGTCTCAGTAACCTGATGTTCGTCCCTCCTGTGGCCATCGCCATCCGAAGCCACTACCTGCTGGAAGCTTCAGTCTACATCTTCACCATGTTCTTTTCCACTGTGAGCGACCGCCGTGCAAACAAAGTAGCTTGTTCTATCATCTGTTAAAAGAGTCGTTTTGGGGTATGAAGCCAGTTGTAAAGCTCAGCTGCATTACTGCTTCATCTGCAGCTAAATTAAATTTAAAAAATACCATCTTATTGTGATAGAAATGAATGCTGGTCATGATAAACTGTTGATTTTTTTTGACAAATAACTGTGTTATGGAGCACACATACACATGTAAGTTTAGTTTGTGTAAATACGCAAGGACAAAGTGCAACACTTAGACCAACCGCATGAAAAAGCACAGCCTTCCAATTCATTTGAATGGGGGCAGTCCTTCGCTGCATTGGGGGCTGCCAATGTAGCAAAACTAAGCAGGGTTGAACGGCAAAAACCAGGCTCAACACGATATCAGCCAGCAAAAGTGCTGTGTTGTCCTAACACATATATGCAAGCGCACATTTCTGTTAAATTACTGTGAACAGGGTATTTCTACTTCATGAAGATAGTTGCCGACATGATATAACCTTCTAGAGCTTCAGATTCCTGCATTAAGTTGGAAAGAAAATTAATTTTGCTCAAGAAACACCAATTTCAGAAATGATAAAAGTGTGCTATGCCAGATATCTTTCATGTTGTTTGTCTAACCGTCGCCTTTTCCCTCTCTTCCAACAGTTCTACCATGCATGTGACCAGCCGGGTATTGTGGTCTTTTGCATCATGGAGTATGACGTCTTGCAGTTCTGTGACTTTCTCGGGTCGCTCATGTCAGTGTGGGTCACTGTCATTGCTATGGCCAGGCTGAAGTCCATCATCAAACAGGTAGGTGCCTACTGTGATTCTACCTATTTATCCCTAAAGGAGAGTCAAGGCCTGCAGTTTGTCAAAGAGCAGTGAGTGTAGGCAGTGTTAACATTTTGTTTCAATTTTTTTTAAAAACAACATGTGAGCTTGTGGGAAGTTGAGTACACTACATTATATACTCAGCACTGGAGTGGATTAAGTCATGGCAAAGTGTAGGAGCTGTGAGCTGTCAGATAATTTCCACTTCCAAAGCTGTTAACATGTTCAGTAGGTTGTTAAAATCAACTTTTTTAGTACGTTGGGATACATGACCCAACTTGAATGGACCATCTGACACAGTTTAATAATGAGTGCAACTCAAAATCTGACTGTAACAATGCTGGTTTTTGCTCACTAGCGAGTCTCTATACAGAACAGCAAATGCCACTTGTCACTTGCCAACCTGAATTAATGCAGGTGTGCAACATGTAAAGAAGAAAATATGCACAAACAGGTAAATTAACAATACAGAGCAATAAACACATTTTTACCTGGCTTTTTACAGCTAAATACAAACTATAAATAAAAACTGTACTGTAATCCCAACATTCAAAAACTATTATTAGCCGATAGTGATTCAATGTCTCCTTCACTTCATTTGTTTTCTCCCACCGTTACGACTATGTAACAAACAGTACATCAGCACGGCCGATGTCACCAGAAACGCTCTGATTGGCTCCTTTGTGTCTCGAAATGATGAAGCAGCCATTCGCAAGAGCAACTCCAGACATCTTTTCCCTGACAAACTGTTAGATGTGGGCAGTGATTCAGACGTCTGGAACCAGACGTCTTCAGACCAGAACGCCTGTCCACTGCCATGTGTTGCAGTCTGGCAGCAGCTAAGCTCAGAGCTCCATGTCAGTGGTGGACAACTTGAGATAAGCCCTGAAGCAAAGAGGGACTCGAGGCCTGAGGAGTAGAGCTGTAGAGCTATGAAGGAGAGCTATAAATGAGTGGCCATATGCCTAATTTTTAGTTACAGTACAAATACAAAAGATCAATGTGTTAGAATCAGCGGCCAACGGTGCTAAATCCTCTGGTTGTTGGCATATTGTGGTGGACAACCGTACACACTAACAGGTGCACCTTCTCCCTGGGTCACTGCCTGGCTGCACACCATGATGGAGCAGTCTCAGCAAAAGTGTGTGTGTATGTGTGTGTGTCCATGTCCATAAATGAGACGGAGAGGGGGGGGCAGTGGGAGGGAGGGAGAGAGGGAGAGCGCACGAACATCTGCTGTCCTCCAGAGTTTTCATTTTTGCTGAGCGCTGCAGTACGCGATCACTAATCAAGTCGCACATGTCAGGAATGGCAAGTGGAACTGTGTGTGTTTGTGTACTAGAGGGTGACTGTGTGTGTGGTGTGTGTGTGATTGTTTGTTCATGTGTGTTTGTTTTTTTTATGTACATGACCACAGCAGCAGTAGAGGTTGAAGGACCCAGGACCTGATAGTGTGTGCGTGTGTGCACGTGTGAATTTGTCAATCTACACTTGTTACTGCATCAGAATCACATAAATCAATTTAAAGGATAATTAGGTTTTATCTTAAGGTTGTTGTGAAACCAGAATTTTTAACCTCAAAACAATACTATAAAATAACAATATACTCAGCACTTCTTTTGATACAATGGCAAAAAGAAAAAGTGCTGGTAAGTCACTGAACGCACTCCAACACATTTGTAATAATGTTAATATCTGTGCAGCCTTGGGTTCAAAATCTGATTGGAAAGTTTCTTTTTTTATAGCTTCTGTACTTTGACTCCATCAACAATGTGGTCTTGAAAAAGTATCAATACTTGTGAGCAGTTCCGATCACATTGTTCTCACCAAAGTAACTGCTGACATCTAGGTACAACAGGATGCGAAATATGAAGGTGGTGATAAGAACATTTTGGTCAGATGATCTTAAGTGCTGACACTGAAATGAGCAGCTTGAAATACTAAAAATCTTGTTTAAATTTAATATTTGCCTTTGTTTTGTCTTTCAAATACGTTTTTATATGATTTACTGAATGCTTGTGGTTTTTGGCCCATCAGACTTCTTTTTTAGTGGTGTTGCCACTTTCCCAGATTTTAGCAATTCATTTGGTGGGTACAGTGTTACTGATAGGAATAATGGCCACAACCATGAAAATCGAAGTCGCAATAAAAAGCCAGAATAAGCACGTGAAAAATGATTTACATTATTTGTATCTTCCTTTTCAAAATTCCTATTTCTGAGAGAATTCTTAGTGCTTCAACATTGTTATTCTGATTATGCACAGACACAGTTTTAATCACAGACTTACACACAGTTGTGTATAATAGTTAGACGAAGGGTTCAATGAATCAGCAGATTGACAAATGATTAAAAGTGTAGATATAAAATTTGAAGAGCCGCCTTAATGCTGCGTGAAACTGGGTAAATATTTATAGTTTGGTCGAGGCAACCAACCACAGAAGTAGATGAGCAGAGCATACAGACCTCTGAAATCAGAACAAAGATCTGTGAAAGCATGTGTAATAACGCAGACACACAATGATTCAACATGAATAAATAATGCCTCCTTGCTTGTGTAGATGCGTAACCATGGTAACCCATGCCAACACTGAACTAATTTAAACATATTACCTCTAGCAAAGTGAAACCTTAAACTTACACTTATTGAAACATTATTAACGCCACACCAGAGCTGCCTGCGTATAGTGTCCAGTGCTTGCTTACTGTAATATTTCCCCGGAAATAGTATGAATTTCACATACTATTTGTCTCCTACCAAGGTTTCTGACATACTAAAAATTCTCACATACTCTTTTAGTGTACTAAACAGCAAACAAATGTCAAGAATGCACATCTATGATCAAACTATTAACATATCCGGTGACTTGTTCAGCACGGCCCGTGTTAGACAGCTGATTGTGGCACTGGCATTGGGCGTGCTGTAATGCACTAATACAGCATATATTACTGTATATTGATAAGCATTACTTGGAAAATAAAAATAGACTTCCTACCCGAACTCCTGCAAGCTCGTCCATTTTAATGACAGATAGAGATTTACTACAGCGAAAACCCTACCTCCATGCATGCGTGCACGCATTCATGCCTGCATGTAATATATGTATGTTTGCGTGTTTGGGTGCTACTGGATGATCCAGCTGAGTGGTATGACTAATGACTGTTGCTGCACAGAGTCCTCGGGCTGCACCATGCTGCTCCTTTCCTCTTTGCTGTGTGCCAATTAGTCCTTTTCTCCTGTAGACGGGTCGCCCCTTCCCGGCTCACAAATCCCCAAATTCTCCTCACGTTCCCTGCCAGGCTAGTACAGACCTCAGGCATCCTGGACAGGCTTAAGTTCTCCTGGAGCAAGTGTATCACGGCATATTGATTTTTTTTTTCCTCCCCCTCTCACTTTATCTCTCACTCACCTGGGGCTTTATGTCAAATTGTGAGCTTGACAAAATTAAGTTTAACTGGTATTATTTATAGCATGGGCCTCTTAATGTTTTGTTTTCATTGTAATACTGTGGATCTCACTCATAGAGAGGACGTCCAGTTGGTGTTGTATTCTGAATGCACTTTGAAATACACTGTACTGACCATTCCCCAAGTGATTATGAAATAATGGCAGGCTTTTACCTTTTTTAAAAACAAAAAAACAAAAAAACAAAAAACTCTTGTATTGGCTATTAACATAACAGGAAATCTGGTGTTATTTTATATATTTCTTATTGTCAATAAATCAATGAACAATGTGTTCAACTGCCCTGTCTGTACTCTGTGGTGGAAGTACATCTTTAGCAAAGGAACAGCACCATATTGTTTCAATAAAAGAGGCTAATCTCCTAAAACAATTAGTTTGTGTTTAAAATAGTAAATAGTGCATTTGTTGAGGACTATTTTCAGTCGGGGATTAATACACATTTGGTGCTCTAGTGCATATTTACAGGACCAGGCTGCTCCATGTGGGATTGAGTCAAAATAAACTACAATGTGTGTGTTCATGATAATGAAGGGAAATGTCACCCAGTGCAACAGTGTGAGTTTTTTTCATAAGTCTGTGGCACCGAGGAATAAGCCACATCAGACATACGCAGACTTACACAGACAATACAAGTTCGTAGGATCAATTCATTGTTGGTGTTAAAAATAAGAACAATATAGAACATATCTAGCCATAAACATTAATATATATGCTTTTCCAAATTAGCTTTCTGGCTAGTTAACACAGCAAAGCCAAGAACAAATTGTTAACTCTTTTCAAGCTGGTGCATTGTGACTAGGACCAAACAACAGACATGCTATTTCAATTCTCCTTCACTGTACTGAACAGACTTGCACCCACAACACCTTTTCCAGTAGGTCATATTTTTCTTTTTCCTGTCTATTGTTGTGGTATCTTCAACCTTTTTGGAGCAACACAGCTCTCCACCAGACCTCCATGAAGGCACCAGCTGCATCAGGAAAAGTAGAACTCTCACATCCAAAAAAACAAAAAAAAAACAAAAACAGGACACAGGTGCAGAAATAATTAAAACACAGTGCAGTCATTACTGATTCAACAGTCATTACTAAAATGTGTGATGCAAAGCTTTTGTTACTGTTTCTCATACATATGGGGAGAAATCCAATCCTATTGTTATATCCTAGCCATATGCTACTTCTTGACCACACAAACATCCACTTATTCACTGTGGATGTGGAACAGTGTCAGCAGTGTTTATGGAGGGCCGTTATTGATCCATGTCTTCTTTGTCAAGGTGCTGTATCTGCTGGGGGCGATGTCTCTGTCCATGGCTTTGCAGCTAGACCGTCACGGTCTGTGGAACCTGCTGGGACCCAGCCTGTTTGCTCTGGGCATCATGGCCGTGGCATGGGTAAGGGCAACTCTTATAATTACTGCACAGTAGACCAGTGCTCGACAGCAACAAAAAGAAAGGTTTAGTCCATCATGAGTTTAAATTTGAAAATAGAAGCCTCTGCGTGTAGAGATTTGCATTGAAATTTAAAACATTTTATTGGAATATAGCATAAATGAAGGAAGTAGCATAAGGTATCTTCTTGTTCAACAAAATTAGGCTGTAAGAATTTTAATAATGTTAATGTTAGTTTCACATGGCCAAGCTTGTCGAAACATGCAGATGAAATGTGTCAGCACTGTCCCTCTATTGTTCCCCATTCCAGTAAATGTAAAAGGACTTAATCCATCATTTAAGCTCAGTGCTGGAACATGGGGCTGAACCAAGTGCCTGGCTAAAAAACTGTGTGTTTCTGACCAATGTAGTTATTTTACATTAGCAAGGAAGGGGGCTTTAAAAGTTTTGCAGCCTGTGGGTATTAGTCATGGGTTGTAGTTCCATTATAAGCCAGTGTGTACTTTCACTGACTCTTCTCCAAGTCATAATGTGCTCCCTGAACTGAGAAGATAAAAAATAATAGTTTTTCAGGGAAGGTTCTTGAAAAAAAGAAGAAAAAAAAAACCTTTAACACCAAACCTCTGACATGAGTTTGAAAACAAGGTTTGTGGCTTCCTTGGAGAAAGCTCTGCTTTGAATAAAGTGTGGGAGTTGTAGCTCTGAGAGTTATCTTCCTGTGAGCTGTAGGATCCTACAAAAAACTGTGGAAGATGAAGTGCTGTTTAATTCCACAATGTAAACCCTCCAGTTTTAGCACCAAAGATAGGACAGTATATTTTACCGTACACAAGATTCCTTTCTTCCAAGATTAACAACAGAATTCATGCACAGAACTACTGTATCATTCAAATGTGAGTGTGTTCAGAGATTAACATAAAGCCACTGGCATCCACTGTTTTCCTTCGGCATGTGGCACATTTGTCATCTTGTGATAGATGGCTCATTGACACATGTTATTTGACAAAAAGAAAATGCAAATATCATGATCTGTATCTACACAATGGAAGTAAACTGATTTTGCGCAGTGTCAGAGAGACATAATCTCTGATTTTCCAGTGCTGAAAAATCGCACACTCTCTGGCCACATTACTGAACTCAGCAGAGCAACTTGACTATATAAAGTCACTTGGATCTTATGCTAATGTGGCAGTTTTTTTAAGATAAACCTTGGCTTCTGCTTTGATTGCTTGACACTTTATAAGTTATCAGCTGCTCAATAGCGTGTGTCTACATTTCAGCTTTCTCTTCCTCAGTACCACACCTCTGAGCTGGAGTGCCGCGCATTTTTTACAAGAGCCCTTTCATTTCAGCTTGTCATGTTTCTGCAAAGCCTGGCATACTGAATGTTCCCAGACACAACCGAATTAGATCAGTCAAGCGGAGGGCATAGAGCGGCTGCTGCTTTGCATGGGTGTCATGAGCAGTAAGACGACGGGGAGACGTTCAAATCTGTCAATGGCAAATATCGCTAATCCTCCAAACTAAATGGGGCCCTGACACATGCATGAAAAGACCATCCTGGTTGCAAATTGTTTGTCTTAACCAGAAAAATTTGCAGGTCCAAAGGGAGTGAAACGGTAAAAACACATTAAATATTTTTCATCACTTGCCTCCACATAGATTATTAGTCTTTGACCTAAAATGCACGCAACGTAATAACTCAATCAGAGCCATTTCCCTGCTAGAATACATGCAATTATTCTTTTCATTCATGAACGGCTTACATTTCTCCTGACAATGCAGGGATTCTTTATGGTAATGTTTATGGGGAAAAGCAATCAGTGTTTAAGAACCGATGAAACTAGAGACTGAACGCAATAATGTCGCACTCTCCAAAGGCTATTTAGAGGGAAATGAAATGAAATGTCCAAGTCTGTCTGTGCCACACTTTCAGCAATTGTGGACCACTTACAGAATGAGCACATTCTCTATTTTAAACAAATAGAAACATCATATCCCGTTATGATAAAATGAACATGAGCAAAGAGCGAAAGTGGTGACTGACCAACGACTGATGACCACTTTAAAACATGTATCGGCTTATTAGGGTCATTATGATGGACTTTATTCTGTAGCCATAGACATGAGTACAAATATTTCAGACTATAAAACCAATGGAGAATCCCATTCCTCTGTTCCTCCAATCAAAGTAAACTGCCTGCTGCTCCCTCAATGAAATCCAATTGGTCTCGATGTTTTGAATGACTGCTCCCTGTGTGATCTCCCACTTCAATATCCTGTTTGTACATTTGTTCTTTATATTAAGGAGATGAGAACATCTAACACAGGGCTTTTGAGATCAATTGCAAAAGACATAAACAGTAAAATGTTTTGTTTTTTATGGGTCCCTTATTTTCTTAATACTTTTCTTGAAAGAAATTGATATGTAACTGTTATTTCTTAATATGTTTCTTGAAAAGGACTGTTCAATTTGGGACTAATTACTGCCCATTTACATGAATAAATCCAAATTCTTCCACGTGTGTTTCACAGTGGTTTGTTTACACCGTCACCGGAGTGAAATGAATTCCTGTTTCTTGATTTCTTCAGCGTTTTCTTTACTCTGTGGCTCGCTAAATGTTGTTTCCTAGTGGACGCGTACGTTTAAAGCCTCAATCTGTTTCATACAAGCATTAAAAAACACATGAACTTGTCCAAACTGTGTATGTTTGCTCCCGTGCAGCCGGGAGAAGCTTTAGTGAACGAATAGAATGAACATAGATTCAAAAATAAATGTTTGTTTTTGTTGTTCTGTGGTTGTAAATTACATACAATTCAACAAATCAATCAGTATTTACCTGGGTTAGCAAATGGATTTCAGTATTTTAAGTGATTGGCTTTGTGCAGTTCTTTCCTGGAAACTCCTCTTCTTATAAACTTCCCCACCTCCACTCTTCCATTTTTTATAACAGTCATTTTCTAGCTTAAATAAATTAGTGGGTATTCATCAAGTGTACCCAGTGAACTTGTTATCTTATACCCATTAATAAATCACACATCCAGGAAGCCTCCTAAGAAATAATGATATACTCATTATTTTAAAAACACAGGGACCTGTAAAACCCATAAGTTATTAAATATATGTAATCTATATTTTACTATTTTATAGTTCATAAATAGGTCTAAACGGAGACGTTGAAAACATTGTTCTATGTTTCTCTTGGCCTGCCAGACGGTGCGCACCATTCGCCGGCGCCGTTGCTACCCGCCCACCTGGAAGCGCTGGGTGTTCTTCCTCTTCCCAGGCACAATGATCGCAACATCTGCCGTGGCCCTCTATGCCTTTGTGGAGACGGAGGAGAACTACTTCTACATCCACAGCATTTGGCACATGCTGATCGCAGGGAGCGTAGGCTTCCTCCTGCCGCCTCGCGCCAAGCCCGACTCCAAGGTGACTCCGCTGAAGCGTAGGCGGGGCTGCGGTTATCAGCTGTGCGTCAATGAGCACGAGGAGCTGGGTCTGGTGGACCCGGCCATCATCTCCATCAACAGCATCTGCACCAGCTGATAAACTACCCCACTCCTAACCTTTTAACTTAGAGACACTTCATTGCCTTCTTTTACTTGGGAAATTCACACACGGGAAACTAAGCCACAAAACTTGAAAAAGCAATGTAAATACTTTAATGCAGATGTGACACATTGGATTTCTTTTTCTTTTTTTGTTTGTTATTGTCATGGTAATTACTATCAATACGACTGTAATTATTATTATTATCTATAGTATAAATTGTGGGTGTACAGTGACACACAATTGTTTGTGAATATGTATTTAAAGTCAAAGCTGAAACACTGCTGCTATCTGACGGTGACTGTAAAACTGCTTCTGTTGGTTATTTATTGATGGTCTCGTAAACAGGCCAGTTATTTTACTGTTGGGGCACGGATCAGGGGGAGACGTGGGGGGACATTTATCAAAGGGCACGGCTTTTCTGGAATTCTTTTGGAATATATCTTTTGCACTGAGACACAAAAATGTTATTCTGTAAATTTTTATAACAATATTAACTACAGTGGGCATCACAAATGTAAAACCTAGTTGTCATGTGGAATGTTAGACTGTCTTTTGCAATTGCAATGTATCGCTTTTACACGAATGTGCTGATTGTTCTTGATGGGAACAATTCCAAAGTCCAGCTGCCTGCGGAAAGAGAAGAGGGGAGGCAGGATTATTTCAGAGACCTCAAACCAAGACCTCACCTCCCTGTTGTTTTCTGACAGGACCTGTGTGACACCACATTCATAAACAATAAATGTTTTCTTTCTTTGCCTCAGTATTACTTTTGCTTTCAAAGCTTTTAAATGTAGTGCAAGTGGAGAAGCTTCCACAAAGACATCATACTGCAATTCCAGTTTTAATGGAAGCCGGTGGTACTCAGACAGTGAGATGAGATGCTGTCAACAGCATCCTCCCAGGAATAGAGCAAGAGATAAATAATTCTCCTACAGAGCCGCAGTATGAAGGCAGCTTCAGAACATATTGTCGATATGCAGCCTCTCTTTTATATAAGGAAAGAGAGAGTTTTAGCACTCTTTGCTTTATGCCTTGTTAGGTGTGATTCATCAGCAGCTCCTCAGTATTTATCATCCTGTGCTGTGAGCACGTCTTATCAAATCATTTGAGAAAAGAAATATGAATTCATTTTTGCATGTGAGCACACTGTATCACAGCTAATATCCCACTTATAAACAAGATTAAGAGTCCACAGCCATGCTACCACCTCTGTAAGGGCTGTAGGCTACTTGAATGGGACTCACTAAAATCTTTTATATATCATCACCATTTTATGAGACGTCTGTAAAACTGTTGACAGGAAACCTCGAATTGCAAACAAGGCCAATTACTGTATGACTCTTTCTATTATGAATTTTTGATCCATGGAGGTTTTATATTTGTAAAACTTTTTTTCTCAAGCCGAGAAAAGCGATATAAAGATCTCTGACGTCAAATAAAGTCTATGGGTCAAGCGAATAGATTTATAAAGAACAACTAGATACCGAATGCAAAGATGGCGCCTTCAATCCAATGAGAATTACTCGCCTGGCTCATATAAAAGTTTTCTAGCTTCCGGGTGTACTTCCTGGTTATGCGGCCCACTGAATATGCACAGTAGTGTTTCTCCCACTGATCTGATCTCAAGGTCTATACTAGCAGCTGTTGTGAGGTTAAATTCCGAATTTTTAAATACTACATACTGCCTACATATTCACAAGGCAAGCTATTATTTGAGCTTCTCCTGTGTCCAGCTGAGTTAACAGACCTACATGGAGCGCCACCGGCGGGCAAGGACGAACCAGCCTAGTGGGATTTGTCAAAGAAGTTGTGGTCCCGGAGGAATGGTGAGAAAACTTTTGAATGTCCAGATCGGCCCGGATTAACCTCAGACGTAAGACTAACTTATGTTTACATGTGGAAGGAACAACAATAAAAACGAGGATGCTTACAGAGGTAACATGCACGTTGTATTTGGTGAGTGACAAAGGAAGGCTATGCATTGGCTGATGCATTTGGACTATGGACTAATTTGCTTTTGTGCATTGATGTTTAAAACTGTGCTAACTTTAGTATATGATAGCTTTGGTTAGCCTGCTGTTAGTGTGTTCAGCTATTGTGCGCCTGTTTTAACAATAACTTGTTAAATGACTGTCTTTTAACATCTAGTGGTGCAACTACATTCAAAGGTATACAGTGATAATGCATTAAAGAGAAAGGGCGATTCTACTGTAAAGTAAATACAATTCAAATAGTTTAAAGAACAGCTTGACTATAAGAGTAAATGTTTATAGGCTATAGGAATATTGGCAAATGTGGATTCGTATGTGGAGTATTTGAGTTTGTACATTGATGGAATGGATGTTATGTTGTCTGTATTAAAGAGAAGCAAAACAACATCAAAAATACAATGATGGAAAAGAAAGACAGAAACACAATGTTATTAACAGTTTTAATAAAAATAGAATTATCTGGGAGGATTCTGTGAAGAGCAGTCACATTTCCCTGCCTCATCATTTTTGTCCTGTTTTCAGGGGTAATGATCTTGGTACTAGTCCTGGTAACATATATTAGAAAATAAAAATAAAAGTACTAAACACTAAGTAGCAGGGCTTCTGGTTTCCACCAGCACACGCATGTCCAGTGTACGTAAATGTGATATGCGTTTCCTTACATTAACTTTTTTTCTCTAAAAGGAAAAAAAAAGCACACGCACAGAAAAAAAAGATGTCTATATGACTAATACACTGGAACTGCTTAATGCTTTTATCTAAACTTTATTTAGTCGTTTTTGATATCCTTCATACAGTATAATTTGATTACTTAGCAACCCACAAAACCTGTATAAGAGTCTGTTGCTTTCTTTCGGATCAAAAAGAAATAGAAATTTGCTTTCCTCTCTTTTCTAGTGCCAGCAGATAATTTAAGGAACGCTATTCTAAAATGATCTAGTTGATACAGAAAGGAGAAATGAATTAAAATGCAAAATTAAACACTTTTCTCAGTTCTCAGTCACTCCCCTGCAACTCCCCTGAAAAGCCAAGTAAGGGAAATTCACGGAATAAGAGACTCAATATTTCAAGTGCACAGAGGACCCCTTGGAGGGAATAAAAGGCCTGAGAGTGTACTAAATGAGACAAATTAGACCAAAATGACAAGGTCTTGGATATTGAAATTTCAAACAGTGGATATCCCTGTACTTCTACCACACATGATATCAAAGCAAGAACCTTCTTTGTATTCATGGATTCTTGGCTAACATATCTAACAGGATTATTACTCTGACACACTATAACCCACAGCACTAGAGCAATTTCAACTTGCATGGATGTTTTTCCTTGGGTAAATCCTGCAGTATGAGTGCAGAGCTACTGTACTGCGCTGAAATAAGATGAGCACCATAGCATCAAAATTTGACTTTTAATTTTATTTGACTCTGCTACCTTATTCTGGTGTCCAGATGTTGCTCGTCCACCTAATTTTTGCTTTACAACTCTTAAGTGTCTACGGTCATGCTCGCTAGCTGCTCTGTGTGTCTGTTTTTAGGCACAGTCATAGTTTCAGTAAAATGCTAATGTAACCATTAACATGCATGCTTATCAGATATAATGTTGACATGTTAACATGGCATGGCTAATTAGCACTAGATGTAAAATATCCTACAGCTGAAGCTGATTAGAATGTTATTAGTTTTGCAGGTATTTGATCCGAAACCATGGAAAAGGACAATTTAAAATTTAGATCTGATGATGGTGTTCGGGGGAAAGTCAGGGGGATCACCAAAGAGATTGCCTCTGGAGATCATCCTGAGGGGGATGTGGATCCATCATCTATCACCGCTTCTCCTTTGCAGGGTTGCAGGGGGCTGGAGCCTATCCCAGCTGACATTGGGCGAGAGGCAGGGTACACCCTGGACAGGTCGCCAGTTCATCACAGGGCTGACATGTAGAGACAAACTCATATTCACACCTATGGGCAATTTAGATTCACCAATTCACCTAACTTGCAATTCTTTGGACTGTGGGAGGAAGCCCAAGCACCCGGAGGGAACCCATGCAGACACAGGGAGAACATGCAAACTCCACACAGAAAGGCAACGGCCAGGAATCAAACCCAGGACCTTCTTGCTGTGAGGATAGAGTGCTAACCACTGCAACACCATGCCACAAAACGTGTGTCCCAAATTTCATGGAAATGCATCCAGTAGTTTTTGATGTCACCCTGCTGTTGGTGCTGAAGGGAAAGCAGTCAGAAGATCCCCAAAGTCAGTATGATCCATCGCCTGGAAGACGAATCATATTGTCAGGCATCTGTCAGACAAATTGGAAACTATTGAATGCTGCAGAGGGAACACTCTGACAACTTATTCCAAACATGGGCAAACTGCCTTCTTACTCAGATTTGAAATTCCATCTCAGAGCCAACAAAAGTGCACAACATAAGCATCCCAAAGATGTAGCCTATAACAGAAAGGTTTTGTGCACGACTTGTATCCAAGGTCAACATACAAAAATGCATAATGTGGTCAAAGAAGCAGAGAAGCTGAGGGGCTGATGGAGAAATAATGAATCACCTTTCAGCCTCTTTTCATCCAGAACGGTTTGAATTTGAAGAAGGCCAAAGGATGCACTTAATGTCTGTTGCCCACCGTTAAACATGTTGGTCTGTAATGGCGTGGGCATCCGTCTGGTAGGGGTCACAGGTACAGTGTTTGTTCTCCACAACTGCATAGCAACCAGGAAATGAGTCCATTTTATAGGATCAGATGCACTCTAGGGTGCAAACACTGGCCCATAATGATTCTTATTTAGTTGAGGTAGAGTTAATAAACAATCAATTACATCTTGGACAGGCAAATTTAATTACAGGAAACAAATGTAGTTGCTTATTTCTAATTTACATTACATTTTTTCATGGAGAGGTCAAAGCTTCTCCAACTGTGTTCCAGCGCAACCATCAAGGGGCAAAACATTTGACTTTTCCTGCATTTTCAACGTGCTATCATTCACGTAAATTGAGCTTGAAACAGCAACAAGCATCATTAGCCATGAGCCAGACATTCTGCGTAAAGTTGAGACGTTAAGAAAGAGAGCAAAACCAGCAATGAAGTTATTGCAACTGCTGTAGCTCTACCACTTCAGGAGACAGAGAAGCTGTTAACAGCAAACAGCACAGAGACTGAAGGGAAAGTGGAGGCCCTTAAGCTACTGAAGTCAGGGCTGCAGGTTAAATACTGTACTGGGGAACAAACCCAGCAGTGAAGTTAACAGAAGGAGATAGTTTCAAGTTGAGTTTTAAACCTCGGATAGGAATTTGTCAGTAGGCTGATGCACACTAGTGCTGATGTTGATGTTTTGGGTTTGTGACACCAAAGTACAGGAAAAGCACATATTGTTTATAGACACTGCCTGACTAGTTATCCCTATGGCAACACTGCACAGCCACTACCTGCAGGTCTGATCACACACTCGCTCACAGTGTGCAGCCAATCGATATCACATATAGAAATGCCCAGGGCAAATCCTATTGTTGTTGTTCTTGTATTATTATTATTATTTTTATTTACTTGCTATAGCGACTGTTTTTTGTTGTTGTGTTTTTTACTTGTAAGTTATTTTGTTGTTTCCTTTTTTTTTTTAAAATTTGTACATCAGAATAGCAGCACACTTCAAGGGATGACAATGTCTTGACTGTCAGGCCAGGCTACCTCTTTGATTCAGATATCTCAGTAACTTGGGTGTATTGCCATTAAATTTTGTACAGACATTCGTGGTCCTCAGACGGCAGGGCTTTTCTTGGCTCAGAATGGACCTTCGGAGGTTGACTAGACACAACAGTGGCACGATCAATTAATCTAGTTAGGGCTGGGCGACAGGCCTATAGGTGAACATTTTTATCACAAACAAAGGTTTCATTTTCGCTCAACAGATAAATTGCTATTACACACATTCAGACAGGATTTGAATAGCTATCTTTATTCTCAATTATCATGTATCATTTTGATGCTGGTGATTTTCCTTTGGGTAGTGGCTAAAACCTCTTTGGGGGCACCAAAACTTTCTCATCTGGTGCCATCATCCGCCAGTAAAATGCTTTGGTTTATGACCAAATACCAAGAAAATTTATTCTCAGCAGCTTCAGCTACGTCTATTTAGTGATAATTCACAGATGTTAGCATGCTAACTTAAAATTAAGATGGTAATAGACCTTATACTTGATTTATATCATTGTGAGAAACATATAGCATTCTAACATTATATCATTTAGCTAAAGGCACTACTGTGTAGTGCCTAAATACCATGAATGTATCATTTAGAACCTGAATACGGCGAGCGCTCAGCCTTGCTTCCAATTTTGCCAAGTGGCCACTCGCGGTATTGCAGCTAAAAATTCCCCTGCGGCCAAAAAAGCATTTTCCCCAGAGACCACCATTATAAAAGAGACGTCTGTAAAACTGTTGACAGGACACCTTGAACTGCAAACAAGGTCAATTACGACTCTTTCTATTATGAATTTTTGATCCATGGAGGTTTTATAATTGTAAAACATTCCTTGAGCCGAGTAAAGCAATTTAAGAATCGCTGATGTCATCACAATTTACAGTAAAGTCTATGGGCCGCGGGGTCAGTTGGAGAAACACTACTGCGCATATTCAGTGGGCTGCATAAACAGGCAGTAAACCTGGAAGCTAGAAAACTTTTTTGGCCTATGCCCCAGGCCAGCAATTCTCATTGGATTGAATAGGCGCCATTAATAAATCTATGCTAAGTACAGCTACATAGAGTTGCTAGCATGGCATGTAGATTCTCCTTGTCTTGTCTTCTTGTTTGTAGACTTTGTAAAGATTAAAAGAAATTATTAAAAAAAAATTTGACTCTTGATCATCAAAAAAAGATAAAGGGCGATTTAAAAAAAAATTAAATGCAGTGTAGTTATTTTAACAAAACTTACTGGAATCACTTCTAAAATCAGAAACAGAAAACAAAAGCTACAGAACACAGGAGCTCTTTTAGACCTGTTTCATAGGATATTTATTCCCCTACATAATCCATGATGAGGTCGGCACACAGGATTTGGAACTAGCCTGCATGTGAGCTCTAAGCCTCAAGGACTATATACGGAAATTAGATAAATCAGACACATGTCAGAGTCTGTGCGCTCACCCATTACATTCACACATAAAAAGGAAGCAGGGCCTGGTCTAATTATGTAGTCTTTTATGACATGTGTGCCTGCTCTCTACCGATTATCCAACTTCTGTGCCCTATGAGCACTTTGTCCCTGTTGCCCTGAGATAAAAATGAAAGTGTTATTCCAAGATTATTGCTGTCAACTAATAGATCATCTAAAAAAGTATGGTTCTGACTAGTCTGAATGTTTTACATACTGATTATTCAATGTCACATGCAATTTAAGTTAGGGGGGTTAAAGTGAGTCTTAAATAGAGAGGTATAGAAGGGTGGAAAATCTGTCAAAATAGGGCAGATCTAAATAAGTAGCTTCACATCTCTTATTTGGTTGCGCTCTGCTCCTCCTCCGGATTCCTGTCAGCACATACTGGACCCAAACACATCAAGCAGACAGCCTGGCAGTCTGATGGGACCTGAAAGGTCATGCTAGATTTCAGATGCTGTGTAGAGAGGGATCGGCTGAATGTTGGAGCTCGGAGATTTAATAAGCTCTGTCGGTATATACAGTGTGCAGCACCGCGCAGACATCTGTCATACAGTGTGGGATGATGACTGGCTTTTGATACAGTGGAAAGCCCCGGGGTTTGTAGAGTGCTAATGATGTTTGCAGTTTAAGATGCAATGATGTGGCGACTTCAAAATTAAGGGCCCTTCTCCTTGTAGTTTAGTCTCAGATTTAGCGCCTCAGAGGGATGAGGGCTTTAATTATCATACTCCTCAATGTCAACACTGTGTTGTGAGTGTTGAGATGCCAGTTCTTTCAGTGTGTTGTAATGTTTGCCACAATTTCATGCAAGTTAACCACTACAAATGTAATGAGGACCTTCAGTATTAATCACTTATAACAGGAATTATGCTTGGATAAAAGCTCATGTCTTGTAAAACTGAAAAACACATTTGCACTGTGCACATTGCAATGTGAAAGCAGTCACTTGTAGTGATGAACCTAAATATAATTATCATCTGAATCTGCAGTTCCCCTCTAGGCTTTATGGAGCGTTATAGTTAGTTTCATTGTTTAGCTGTTCCACCCACAGCTTAATTCTTAAGCAGGCAGCTAAGTAGTTTACTTTTGAGCAGGCAGCTTAAAAGAAAAGCTCTAGCAATTAGTTGGTGAACATAGTGGAGTATTCAGTAGATGAGGAGCCAGATATTTCCCTCAAGAGACGGTAGAGACCAAAAACAGAGCTAAAAATTAAATTAAAAAATTAAAATACATAAGAACTGTTTGCTAACGAGTTCACCATATCAAGTGTTCTATCATATTGTATTCATGAATTATAATTACTGCTGCACAACTGTGTGAGCATCTAGTCAAAGTGGAGCTAATTGTAAATACTTTATATCTTGTTGGCTTGTCCAATTTACAGCATGATTTCAATTGTATGGATTTAATTTAAACACAGCAATCTGTTTGTCTTGGAGAGAATTTAAATCTTAAACATAACCTCAGCTGTGGCTGAAATGTAGTAGAGTAGACAAAGTATGTGATGGAAATGCTCAGGTGGAGTATTGTACCTCAAAATTGCACTCAGGTAAATGTACTCATCGAACACAAGCAGCATTACAGTGAATGTGTCTTTTAGTCTTTTTTGGGACTGTTTCTTGGCCCAGCACCTGCTCTTGATGTGGTGACTTAAAGGTTCTCTTTTCAAAATCTTCAATTTTATGAAGGGTTACAGGTTTGCCTTGCAAATGTTACATGTTTAGACAGAATCCCAGAATGTTTACGACATTTTCAATCAATTGAAAACACCCCAAATATATGTAATTTTTAGAAAATCTCCTGATATCTCTCATTTTCTTATTTTTTAAAAAGATATAAATAAAATAAAATAAAATCTAAATCGCAGCTGAGAGTGCAATTTAATTTTTTTTTCTTATTTTGTTGACATACAAAGACCATGAGATGTGGTGGAAAGCTCGAAAACAAGTGGACCTCTGAACTTGGATTATTTTGTTAAACATGTTCCCATGCATGAACTTCCAATCTGAAACCAAAACCAGTTCTCACCTGTCTTGTAGCAGTATCATATAATTTACCCCACTGCTTTTATTTATGTTTTTATGTGGCTGATAGACTTTAAGTTCCCCCTCTTTATAATTGCAGGAGAGCTGAAAGTATTTCCCCCTGATCTGTGCTGGTTTTATATCATGAGATACATCTGGCCTCCCTGTTCCCTCCAGCGGCTTATGCATTATGCTAAATAGTGAAATATATCAGCACACCACATGTAGGCTTGTGCCAGCTGCTGAGTGTTATGAAATTAATCACTTTAAATTACATGATTGAAAAACTCAATTACTTTTTACCAAACTTTGTTAACAAACTTCGTACCTGCTAAGGCTGTCATTCATTAGTGATCAGTGTGAATCTCATATAGTTTGTAGATATAATTAACCCCTTCAAGTAAAAGTGTGCCATCTTTGTTGAAAAACTGCCATCATATTATTATATTACTAGAATTTCAGTAAATTTTCCTGTCTGTCTGTCACTTCATCCATAACACACTATATTCAAATGCAGTGAAATTATTGTTTATGTAGACAGCATTGTTATTATTATTTTGCCTGGTGACACTGTGTCTGTTACAGGAGCCATAAAAACAAGCTCCACTGAAGATTTTTTTTTTTTTTGGTGCTCATCATTCACAGCCTTTTTTAAGACAGCGAGGTCTGATGTGCTGTGATCTTTCCACAGTGTGTCTGTCACTCATGTCGACCTCATATCTCAAGCTCGCAGCCTCTGAGCCTGCCTTCAAAATGCTGCATATCGTGGACCAAGCAGACAAGGTAGAAGAAAAACACAGGTTTTGAAGTTCAAAAAGTTTTGGTTTGGTTTGGTTTGGTTGTTTTCTGTTTTCCTCCTGTGTTTCCCACCGCAGTGATTACCTGTGTCTCATTGTCTCCCCTCCCCTAGAGTATACAGTCTCTGTGTTCCCCTCCTTCTGTGCCAGTTCATCTTGTTCCTTGTGACAGCGTTCCAGCAATCCCCAGTGTGAGTTTCTCGTGTGTTTTGATCTGACCTGTTTTTCTGTTTTTGGACCTTGCCTCTGCCTACTGTTTTGGATACCTTTGCTGCCGTGTTGCCTTCCTGTGTACCGACTCCTGCCTGTGTTAAAGGATTGTGTTTTTTCCTACTGATCCCTGTGTCAATCTGCATTATTGAGTCCAAGCCTTGGTTCAGTGTCTGACAGATTGGTTTAGAAGTTGTCTCAACAATATGACGTTTCATAGAAACTTGTAATTTTTGTGAAATTGGAGAGATTTTGACAAAGTTTGTCTGATTTGGAGGTTTATTCTTTTAACAGAATAGGGGAGAGCCAGGACAGTTGAAACACTTTTCGGTTAAACGTCATTTTAAAAGATAACGTTACAGACAGAAACTAACTTTCGTTGTGATCAACAACTCACATGTGTGTTCTATCAATACCAGGTGCTATTTTGTACAAATGTGGAACGACTTCG
>JBBPCS010000123.1:140074-177574 GCA_037974645.1 Hollardia meadi
GCATTAAAATAGATATATATATATATATATATATATATATATATATATATATATGGCTCTCCTTGTTCACTGGGAACTGACTTTCAGTGATGTACGGGGCGTTTTATGGACATAAGAGATTTGCTGTGGGTGTGACATCTGGTTACGATCATCAGGAAATTATGTTGGAAGGGAGCCAGAAACAGAAAAAAAGTCTTTTAAGTGGGTGGCATGGACAAAAATTAAGACAAAACATGCTCATTATTGAGCTGATGCAATCAGTGACATTACACCCCTGATAAGCAGAAGGTTAGCCAGCCTGCACACGCTTGTTGATGCATCAGCTTGTGTGATTTTCCCTTTTTTGGATTGCACTTAATGTAAGCCTTTTTTGGATTATGAACCCTTAAAACAAAATTGTGTGTAAAAGAGACCCTGTCTTCACAGGGATATGCAAATGCCTGTGAGTTATGAGCAGTTCAAGAGTGATCTTCCCTTCTTACACTGACTAATTTATGTTAGAGTTGAAGATGCTAAAGAAGCAGAAGATGTCAGACTATCCAGAAGTCTTCAAAACTAAAACTAAATAGGCATTTGCACCCAGGTGTCTTCAACCAACAACTATTTGGACCCGGGGTAAAGCCAATGTGGCTATTTACATGGCTGTAACCTAACCAACTAGTTTTGTTGCCTTAATCTAACCAAACTGCAACTGAAAACTAGCATCTATCCATCCATCATTCCCAAACATTCCATGATGTTTACATCAGACTGCTCTGAAATCTCAACCGATTGTCAAAGATGAATTATTAACAATAAGTGAATATTTTACCCTATTTTTAGAGTCCGAACATCACAACATGCATATTTCCTACAAAGAGTGAGGACACCTGCTAAAGAGTCGGTTTGAATTAATTTGTGCAATACGGAGACGTTGAGAGTTTACTTTTTGATGACGAGGCAGACAGACAGGGTATTGGGGTGATAGGGAGGAAATGATTAAAAAAAAATAGTAAAGTAATTCTCTCAGCATTATTAAACATGAAGACTAATCTTATCTTTATCTTGTTGTCAAGCTGTTAAAAGTCATGCATAATCCAAATTTTAAGACAGTTCCGCTGCACGTTCAACGCCTGTCACAGCAATGAAAAGAGATGTTACACTGGTAAAAACTATATTTTACTTGGAGGTTGTAAAATGTGCTTCAACATCTGGTAGAAAATGTGGATACTGTAGATGAAAAACAGTTGGGCAGGTAACGTTTCAGTGTTTTACTTAGATTTACTTTGTGTAGCATTTTGCTAAATAATAATTTTTAATGATGAGAATATTTTTCCTGTCTTAAGAGCATCTCCCTCTCAATATAAAAGGTCATACTGTCAGGGTTTCAGTTTTATTGTGTTGTTTTGCTGTTATGTTTTCGACTTTATGGTTTATATTTGTTAGTTATTTCCTATGTCTGCTTTATCATGTGAGTTCTAGTTTGTTTCCTGTTGTATGTTGTGTAGTCCCTTCCTCTTGTATCTTGCCCTGCATTACACTCACCTGTGTTAGTTTTCCCTCCGTTGTGATTGTCTGCCCTGCCCTGATTGGTTTCACCTGCATCCTGTTAGTCTTCCCTTCCTTGTGTATTTAAGTCTGTGCCCTTCCTTTTGTCTCTGCCAGTTCATTGCATGTTACCTTGTGTGCCTTGGTGCCAGTGTTTCCAGTGTTTAGTGCCTCTTGGGTTTTTTGGACTTAATTTATGTTTTTGGGACTTTGCCCTTTGAGATTTGTGTTATCATCTGGACTGACTACCGTAAGCCTTTTTTGTTAGAAAATAAATTCATTTAATTGAACCTGCTCGGCCTGCAGTCTCTGCGTTTGGGTCCAAACCCCTGTTTCCCAGTGTTTCCGGCACGAGCCTTGACATATACATACACAACAGTGATTCTCTTATACCGCCCAACCAGTTCACCACAGCATACAGACATTTTGTTAGCCTGGATTTCAGTCCTGTTTTTACTGGGAGAGAACAAGCAGTGAGATAATTTCAGTTCATCTGCAGTAGTAAATTAATGCAGGTGCACCCCAGAGGTGTAGCCTAAGTTCACTTCTATATTCACATTTCACTCATGGCTGCATCGCAAAATGTGATAGGGACCACATCATTAAATTTGCAGGCGGAAAAACTGATAGAGAGAACTCAGTATACTGATGAGTCCCTTTACACAGAGAGGTAGTTTTTGTGACTCGCAGAGTGGTGAAGTGAAAATCAAGTTGATTTAAAGGCCAGTAAGATGAAGGGAACCATTCCTGACTTACAGGCAAACAGCAGAAAGCAAACTCCTATTAGTGTCAATGATTGTGGTGTAAAGAAAGTCACTTTTTTTTCACATCATTTGGAGTTCAAATATCCAAGGACCTAAAATGTATTCACTGTACAGCAACAACTGAAAGAAAAAGGCTGGCGTACTTGTCAAGATTTCCATATTATAATGTAGTACTATACTGACGAGGCTTATAGACAAGGTTGTAAAAAGAGCACATTAAACAGCTCTGGAACACAGTTGCCATCTGTGGGTGTCATTTAGATGGTGTGATGGGGAGGTAGTCACAGATGCAAAATCAACGCGGTGACAGACAGATCACTCTGCTCTCATCAGGTAAATGCAATCGTTGGTGCTACTGAGAGAGAAATGCAATGTATTTTGTAGCAACAGTTAAGAGTTAAAGGGATTTTTTTTTCTTCTGTCACACTGTCAAAGTTTGGAATTTTTTCCACCACTTCACGTAAATGCATCAAGCTGTTGAACTTTGATGACAGTTCAAGCATTTGCTACACCGAGCGATTTCCATCCTGTTATGTGTTTTATTCCTAAGTATCTCTCCCTTTTCCTCTGTGTCCTGTCATCCTGTTTATTGTGTTATGTTCTTATCAATTCACTTTCTAAAAGAATATAAAAAAGTAAAGAATATCTGCTTTTCTGTGTCTTTTTAACTTAAATTGAAAAATCAAGACATTTGAAGATGTTATCTTGGCCTCTGAGAGCTTGTGTTGGGCATTTTTCATTTCAATTTTGACATTTTAAAGATTGATCAACTAACCAAAAATATAAATGACATAAAACTGATAATGAAAATTAGTTGTAGCCCTACTTGTCTTGTTTTTGTGAAGAAAAAAGTGATGTATGAACACATCAAAAAGGATGTTGATATTTGTGTCTATATTTAAAGTAATTTGTTAATACAATAGATATATTAATTTATACATTGTTCATATGTAGGACACATAAAATGATGTGATATGGATAATGCACAAATAATATTATAAAGTATAAGTTATAATAAGTTATAAGTATACTATGATGTAAATATAGTGATGTGATGTATTATATGACATGATAAGTAATGGAAATGAGTTCATAATTGACAAGCAGTTGTTTTGTAACATGACAATATATCATTCAGCTCATTAGGGGTCATTTTCACTGAATGAATGGATCCAAATGGCTGTTACAGCAGATGTTTAATGCATTTTTCGCCTGTAGGTGCCCAGTTCATTGTAAAACCTGAGCCGTGGTCAGCCTCTTTCATGTAATACTCCATGCTGTCAGTTCCTGTACTGAGCTCAGACAAACTCCACTGCCCCTGCAACCCTGCACAGAATGAGGGGCTACAGATAACAGACAAATTCTAAAGTGAGAACCAGTTCACAGCACCAGATATCCACAATTAGGGAACAAGATCAATAATGTCGAAGCCTGTTCTTGTGCCAAGAAGCATTACATTGATGCGACCACTTACAAAGTAGCAGTTCCACAGTGTAATTTATGCAACATATTTTATCTCTCACTTGTTAGATAACCACATCTATTTCTTTCTGAGTCACAGAGGATTTTCACTTTTGCAGCGAGCGTGTATTGCTGTTATGAAAAGAGAAACACTGAATGCTTCACTGACTGCATTGCATAAGGGTGATTGAGTCAAATCAAGCTATTGTGGCTCCACAGCTGTCATAAACAAGTCAGTATAAGCCAATCATCTTCTTCACAGGAACCATCTTTTAAACTGAGGCTCCAAAACTCACTAACTAAACCAGCATTTTTCACATACATAACTTTAGTCTTGAGAAGTTGAAAGGCAGACAGCAAAAGAACAGTTTTCACAATAGTAGCACGATTCCATACATTTCAATCCAGTGGAAGATTGACCATATTAATTTGAGGCAGAGATATTAGCTGCAGCAATACTTGTGTTTTTATTTTAGACAGTAAAATAATGGTGGACTTATTATTTAGCAAGACTTTAGCGTGCTAGCGGCTCTATGAGACTGCACTAACATACAGCTGAGGCTGCTGGGATTGTAATAAGTTATGCAGGTAGCCTATTTGCTCACAAACACACATTGGACAAACTGAAAATTTTGTCCTGCTAGATGAAAAGTCAGGAGATGACCAAAGTTACTACAATTTATCCCAAAAGGGACATAAATGTGTGTGTACCAAAGTTATCACCTCACAATCAGAACTTAGCAGTCACAGTAATATACAACATCTCTGATATTATGCTGTGCAAGTCTTGTCCTGTGATGGGATAATAGCGGTGACAGAAAAAAACCTCTCAAGAATCAGGTTACTTATGGACAGGAGAGGACCTGCTGCCTGCGAACGTAACTGACTTTTTAAACCATCCTAAGGGGAAATAAGTGTGTGGAAGTGATGGGACTTTCTAGGTCAAGGAAAGTGAATCCCAGGAAAGCTTTTACTTAGAGCAACACGATTTGCTTATCTTGAGTTGCCAAAGCCATAATCACATTGTCACTCTGCAAGGCTGTGCTATTTATAGGCTTTTCTATTCATAAAAAAAAACAGCAAATTACCACGAAAAGTAATTATCCTTCAAAGTCATAAAGCAAGCCAGGCCATTAACCTTGCTGCTGTGCTTATTTAGACACAGCTTACCTTTAAAAAAAAAAAAAAAAAAATCTAGCAGAATTTTGGATTTGTTGTTGAAAAAAAATCCCAGACACATAACACACAACATTTTGAGTGGCTATATATGTCATGGTGGCTCAATTGTTGGTGCATTTGCATATTTTGTTTCATCATGTTTGTGTGTGTTTGGATTTTGTCCAAACACTTGCAGGTTGTTTGGATTGGAAGCAATGTGAGTAACTGGAGTCCTGCCCAGACCATGTTGTACTTTAGGCTCCTGCAAACAAAAGAGGACAATGAAACGTTTACTGTATTGAAAGATTTACCACAGTCATGCCACTGGTATTAGCAAAATACCATCACAGCCATCTTTCACTTTCACTGTCTGATTTCATTTTTTATTGTTATGAAACGCAAAAAGATTTTTGCATTTATTTATTCACACACTCTCAAAATGGTGATGAATTCCATAACGCCTCCTACACCTTCCCTACACTGGAGACCAGCCAACGCCTGGACATCTAGTCTGTGGCAAACAATTCCATCACAGCATCAATGGACTGTCAAAGTATATTTAAATGTACGTCTCAACAGTATAAAATACAAACCAAGAAGATGAGTCATATGGGTATATTCACATCAGTAAATCAAGCTGCTGCTCGCCCGTTTGGAGCAGTTTTAATTTTCAGGATTCCCAACAGGATAACAGCACTTAGCAAGTGCTCTGTTATAGACTTATAGACCAAACCAAAGTAAAAACAGAAATTATTAGGGAGAACATAGGGATAGGGCACTACCTTCCCCCTAACCAAACGGCTGCCTAGCTGTTCATTCACTCAATTTAGTGTGCTAGAGAAGTAGTAGTAGTAAACAAGAAACTATGTATGATATGGTCTCCTAAGGAAGGTGCAGTGACTGGATATCTTGTGGACTATTATGAGGACAATGCAAGTTATTCATGTTTGATGGAACAACCTTATTTGATCCATCTATAGTGCACAAGGACAAGGAGCTAAATCGTATGGAAGAGGAAGGACAAAGAATGAAGGCAGAGAGGCCACAGAGGACAATGTACCTCACAAAACTCGTGGCGAAAAAGTTTGCTGCAAACCAAGGATGACTGTTCCCAGCTGAGTGGCAACAAATAATTAATTTGCTGCTCTGGCCAACATTTCCATGCTCTTCACCTACTAAAAAATTAAACTCGAAGAAAAGTGAGTGGCTGGCTGGACCAAACAGTCAGTGCTCAATATGGTAACCAACAGGAGTCACATCCCCTACAAAGTAGTCAAAGCATTTCAGTACTTTCTTGTCATTGTTTATCTCTGTTTAAGTAGAATCATGCCACATATGAAATGACTGGTAATTATCAATGTTTGTTATTACTGCAGATACATGAATAGGTTCTTTGTTGGCTTTGTCAGCCGACTGATTGCCCTGTAAGTAGGCTACATCCTTATGCAGTTGGCAAAAATAGCGAATTCAGGGAGTTACTTTCTATCTGTACCTTAATTTACTGTAGAATCAGAGACAGGCAATGGCAATGTATGTAAACTTTATGTTACACTGAAAGCTTGATATACATGACCCACGAAAAATGTCCACAACTATATGTGAATAAGTCCCAGGGTGAAAATACTGACATTTGCCTTTAAACTAGGCTATTTCAGACATGCAAGGCCTCAAGCCTCAGCCTAGAGTTTCACCAAAAAAATTAGATTTAGCATAATGTTTTGATTGGGTTAGTAACATAACTGTTCATTAAATAGGCTATTTAGTGCATGCTTTGCTTACCATTTATTTTATCTGAACAATCTTACATTATCTTCTTTCTGAACTCGACTTCAAGGCGCTCTAACAGTAAATCAAGCTGCTGTTCTCCCATTTTGAGCAGTCTGATCAGTTTGGATTTTAAGATAACAGCACAAGATAACAGCATTTAGCAAGTGCTCTGTTATAGACTTGGATGGACAGCCTGTAACCTTCTGCTTTATTGGATTCTATGAGTGCCTGGGCCAGGCATTAGGCTAAATGACTTCTATTTCCTCCAAAACCCTGTAACAGTGTTTAAGGACTTCTGTCCACCAAAGGTCAGTTTCTTTCAAAGACATTGCCAGTTAAATTATAAATATGCCAGTCTTACTCTTGCTTGACCACTTGTGGTAGTGGTCCCAGGTATATTAGCCAAACTGCAGGGACAGAGCTTTTTCCTCAAAAGCAGTTGAGTTTATAATAGAATGTTCTCCATCAGGGCCTTATTCTTGAACAAAGATTCTGACCTTGTACCAAGTTCGCTGAAACTTGTTAGCTTAACAGAATTTATAGCTAGAAAGATTCAGTCTTGTTTTTTATCAGGTAGGAATTTGTCATACTTTGTGTCTGATATTGAATGTCATGGTCCTTAGAGCAGTGCACTCCAGAAGTCCTGAAAAGAACAAAAAAAGAAAACCTCTAAATGAAAAATGGAGGCCAAAATTTTCTATCTAGGCAAGTAATGATGATGTGTTACTGGCTCCAGGACAAGATTGAAGTAGAGGGTGGAAGAGAAGGTGAGACTCAAGGTTGGATTGGGGGCACGTGGAGTGCAGTGGCTAAATGCAATTTTTCAACAGCTGATTTTAACATTGAGAGAATAAAAAGGATTTCTAGTACTGTTTCTGAACCACAAATGGTGATTAAGTACCAGCAAAGTGGATAAAAGGCAGCAGAAGTTGAGCACCCTACAATTTTTGTTACAAAATAATGTTACAAAAAAGTTTTAGCTTAAATCCAATGCCAGTTTTTCAAGTTATGTAAAATGCATCGTACAAATTAACAGTACCTCACTGATTCACCTAGGCTATAACAGTGTCGAACTTACGGTTGACAACAGATGCAGCAGAACCAGAGATATCATCTTTGTTTTATTCCACGCTTCTTCTTCTGCGCTACAACAGCTGCTTGAAGCTGCTTGCCTCAAACAGAGATGACCTGCACACTGCAGACGTCTGGCAAGCTCGCTTCTAAACTCCGTACCTCCAGATTTGTTTACACAAACTTTTTCAAATATTCAGTCATACTCCCCAAGACTTTGATTTACAAAATTGGTTCTAAATTGGCTCTAGCTTAGGTGGAGTTGTCTGTTTATTGTGGGATTGGTGGTTATATCCCAGCTTTTCCAACCCACATGTGAAGGTGTACCAGAGTGCAACAGGTACACCTTCACATCAGGACCCTGTCTAAACTGCTAATTTGTTTTCTCAAATATGCAATGGCTGTCTGGATTATTTTTCAGGGAATTTTTTAAGTGTTATGAGTAAAACCATACAAAATAATGAAATTGAGATGAAATATGACACCAAAAAACAAGCACTGGAACAACAATTATACCACAATTCAGTTTACTGAACAAGCAAGCAAAGCACCGTTACTCTTTAGATCTCGGTTGTTTTAGCTAATGCTGTATCTTTTCACCTGATGAAGTATTTTAGTCACTGGACATCTGGATGTTGAGAAGACAAAGAAACACGTTAAGCTAAAGTTAGCGGCAGCTCGGCTCACATTCTTTGTCTGCCGAGGAGCAATGGAGAAACACTGATTTTTAGGTCTCGACATTAACACTTGCCCCAGATTAGTAAAATCTTTGATCGGGTGTATCTGATAATACACTGTGTACTGTGTCGCTGAAGCTTTTCCAGCTGAGCTGCATGCCCGAGTTTGTCTCACTACCAATCCTTAAACAGGACTGATGAGAAAAATCTAATATACTCTGTACACTATAGAAGTTAACTCTGGGGTCAACGATGTTGTTCACTACATAATGTTGCAGTTATTAGATCCCTGGAACGTTGCATATGAGAGACTTACTTTATTTGCTAAGAACTTAACCATTGTGCTCTTCCAACGAGGGCTGCAGGCGATTGTATCCCTTTCAGAAACTTTGTAATCCAGCCTTGAACTTCAGGGTCTTTATGGAGACCTTTCAATATAAATCTATAATAAATCCGACACCGGCTGTCTTCTGTGATTATTTATCAATTTTTGCATGTTGAAAGCAGTTAGTATAGCATGGTTGTTAGCCGTCCACTGGCAGTCCCATGTTGACTGAGTCTGTCGACCAAACAGAGGCTGTGTGCCTGACTTGTCGGCCAATCAAAGCCCCCCCACCACCACCACCACCTTGTGCCTCCCTAGTCGGCTACCATTTCCACCCAGCTGGACATTGAACACAATAGTGAAAAACATTGCTCACTGCTTGACATTGCACATCTTGCAATGTGACATATCACAGTGTTGATGCTGAAAAGACATATTGTGCAGTTTAGGCAACAAAAGCACTTTGTTTACATTTAGGAAAGTATGGTTTCACTTAAAGGTGGGGAGAGTGATTCTATGAATGTTGAGTCTCATTCTCAGGTCGTGGGTATGGGGAAAAGAGTGAGCAGTGAACCAAACAAGTTGTAGAATGAAGACACACCTTATCACATTGTTTTAACATTGTCATTTGATACAAAGAGGGAGAAGGAATGATAACATTCTCACCCACAACTCACGTCAGGGATGTTGTGGTTCATGGTGCAAAAACTTTCTGTTACGAATCACCAAACTGCACACCTTGTAATACTACCAAGACTTTTCTACTGACTAAAACTGAACTTGCAAAGCTACGCAGCATAATGGCGCCCTTTGATCTGGAGCGGCTGTCTAACTCCTTATCAGACAATGGTGTGACAAGAGCGGAAAGCTCTGAGGTAATCTTTGTTATTCTGCTAGAAGTAGCATTGCCCACAGGGAGAGGATTCCCAGACTGTTTAATCAGCCGTATTAATCATACATTATTTATTACAATTACACGAGCTGCTCTGTGTGCAGCAATAGCCTCAGCCCTCGAAGGCAACAGCATGAAAAACAGTGTGTGAATAGATTAAACTGAGCCTTTAGCACTTCTCAAAAGAACAAAGTGTATCGTCCAGGACCAAGCGAAAAGACATCTTTCTATCAGCCCTACATGGTGTCAGTCCAGAGGCAACAAGGAATGACATACACGTTACTGCTGTGTGGTATATCACACAAAATGTCAGTAACGCCACAGTAAGAGCCACTTCTCAGCTGTGTTCTGATACGCCAAGGCATCAGGTTTGAACATTAATGTCGATTATCTCCCCCAGATACAAATAAGGCACACTGGGTGAAAGCAATAATAAACAGGGTGAAAAAGCTCAAAAGCATTGCAGAGAGCTTGCTATTACAGGTATTTGTCCAGGCCATCCATCATTGTGGCATGGCAGCGCTGAGGTATGCTTAGGTGAGCCTGATTAAAGCCAAGGATGCCTCCCGACCTGCTCTGAAGGAAACGAGAGGGGAGGGAGGACTTGAGCCCCTGCTCCATCAGTCTTCCTACTGCTTTATTCATGTGCTATCTGGTTCACTGGCTTTTGCTTCGTGTTCTCTCTCCATTACTTGAATTCTACAGTAGGTGCCAGTGAATTGTGCATAATTATGTTTCACATATCTCTCACTGCTCTTTTGAGTGTGAATGATTGTGCCTGGAAAGACTATCGACAAAACCATCTATTCACAGAACCTACCTTTTCAGATAATAAGAACAGAATTATTCAAGTGCTTTGTTAATTGTTCACAAAATGCTTTTAACAAACAATGGAACTGCTGCTACTACTGCTGCTTATGATAATAATAGAAAATATAGAAGTATAATTAAGAGGACATCAATTCATCAGATTTATCTGCGGTTATCTGCCTAATCAGCAATGTGTGAACTCCTTTGGTAAGGGCTTGAAGGTACAGGACGTTTGTTTAATTTTAGGCATTACCAATTTCATTGCACTCATTTTCTTAAAATTACAAAAGTATTAGCATCAAAATATACCAAAAGTAAAATCCTGTAGAATGGACCATTTCAGAATAATGTATATTATTAGATTATAATTATTGTTGCATTACTGTGTGCCTCCCTTTGTTGTTGGGGCTGGTAAAGATGGGGCTAATTTTAATTACTTTATATACTGCTGGGTTGTTCGTGAATTGGCATAATAAACAGCTCAAATGCAGGCTTACAGGGTTAAAATGAATACTATGTGCCCCATGACTAGATTTAATACTCTAAAAGAAATCAGTGAAATTTAAAATCAATTCTAAACGGTTAATCTGTGAGGAGACGCCTGAATTGGACTAGTGTAATTTTGTCTGCTTTTCAGTGATGCTGCAAGCTGGAACTTGCTGACAGAGGTGTGACTTGATGCCAAAATAGAGAGTTACCGTAATTTAGCCAAGGTTTTATGAAATTAGGAAATCAGCAATTACTTTTTCCAATTTGTAAGTTATAATACCTTTGGAAATTGTTCTCCAAAGGAGTGATACAGCACCGCAGAATGCCCCCTGTTTGCTACACAGTCAAAAATTATTTCTTAAAGTGAAACCAGTTTGAACTTTCATTATTTTACAGATATCTTTGGATATCCAGTGGTTGGTATCTTTGATGAATTCCCAGAGACTGTGTTTAATATGGAAGATTTAAAATGCCTAATAAAATGGCTGTGGATAATCACTTTAATGATGGAAGGAGAACATCACAAACTAACTCCATATATAACAGTGAGTTCATTCATATCTCAGTGACACAATCTTAACAAGAAAAGTGGAATTATGCTTTACAAAGGTACACTTTATTGTTTTTTACATTGTAAGACTAAGTGGAAGCGAGCAAATGAAAAACAGACCAGGACCTAAGATTGAACTTTGAGGAACCCCACAAGGTAACATGCCGAAAAAGGTGTTACCTATAGTGGTTATTGGTGTTATCTGAACCAGTTTAGTGTTTTGCCTACATTAAGATCTAATAGGATTAAACTTTAACTTTCAACCCCAATCTCCTGCAAAAAATTAAATCACTGACTGTAACAAACTTACTATGCGTTGCTCTAAAATCCAGTTTTGTTGCTTTAAACTGATACCTGGAAAATGCCTGGTATTAATGTAATAACTAATGTAATGTTAAAGCTAAACGAAACAATAATCATCACAATTATTACTTATTTACCTTTTTTAATCGGCGCATTCATAATAATAACTCAAAACAGGAGATGCACCGTTTGCAGCTCTCGCTCTTTCTCTCTTTTTAATTATCTGTCCCTTCACTTACTTACAGTTTTGCTTCTGTCAGTGGATTACTACAATGTGGGGAAAATGGAATTAGGGACAAACGTTTTATACCTACAACCTCAAAGAGCAAATAGACTAACTGAACTAAGTGACAAGGTCTGCCTGTCTATCGATCTCCTCCACTGGCGTTTCAGGATATGGACAGCATCGCACCTACACATGCACATTTAGCCATACTCGTTTCACCATTTCACAGCACAAACACCCACTTGTTTAGCTGCAGGGCTTACAGAAATCACATACTGAAATATTTCGGCAACAAAGCAAGGGTATCCTAATTCAAATCGCAGCAACATTAGGTCATGTGACATCCACAAAACTCTGCGTGGCCTGACCTCTCTCTGTTTATCTCTCTTTATTTTTTTTAAATATCACATGCATCCAAAATAGGACAATAAGAGATTTACAAGCAACTTCAATGGGAAATAAAAGAATCATAGAACAGATCATATAAAACAGCTATTCAGCCCACCAGCTATTCAGCCCACCAGTGGGCCTCAGAGCGTCATCTAGTGGACCTCAGAGGCAGTAGTGCAGCCAAATGGTTAGATTATTGTTATTATTATTTCTTTGTCATTTATAAAAATATTTATTTTTATATCTAAAGGTCTAAAATGTCAAATTAAAATGCTGAATTTCAATGACCAGTTACATTTGAAAATCACCAGAGAAACATGTTCTGCCACTACTAGGTAACGTCAGATCTAATCTAATAGGTGCCAGCCCCAATATGAGATATTCTGGATCCTGTTAAGGCAGAAGTTAAGCCCTAGCAGGGGGATTGTCCCCCTGCATGTTATTGACACAATGCAAAATGCATCCATTCCTTGATACAAGGAGGTCGGGTGGAGTGATTAACCTCCACATGACCTTGTCACTTAAATTGAATTGTTATGCTCTAAGATAAGAGCACTGATAGGATGTGGCCATTGGGAGAATGCTGATTGGAAAAGCCTCTTCGCTTACAAAATCAACATTATCCGACATTACTAAATCTCTAGCAGTGGGTTAATAAGAGATGATATTGTCACATAGACATTTTTAATAGTAACCACCTTATTCTCGAGGGCACTACGGTAGAAATGATTATGGGTGTAACTTCCTGTGTGATAGTGGAAGTAGCGGTAAACTAGTTATTACCAGTGGCTAACCACAAAGTAATTCGCCTTTAAATTAACAACATATTTAACATATATATATATGTAGTGGCATTTTCTTAATTGCGGAGCTCTGGTACTTATTGCGCTGTTCGCGGTTGCACTAACAACCAGACTAAGCTAAATTTGTGGCTTCAACAACAGTGTTTTGAACGCGCACCCAAAATAAAAAGAGATTGTTCCCATCACTTTCCATCGCCTACCTACAGACAAGGAGTCCAAAATAATGTGGTAAACTTGATGAGAATAAAACGCTGTATATGTGTGCTCGTTTCATTTTGTCGCCAAAAGCCAACGCAGTAAAACCCACATCAAAATCATTACAAAACTCTTTGAAAAAAAGTTAATAAAACTGTCAGCACATTTGACTTTCCACAGTATTGCAGCCGCCCTAGCCCTGTAACACATGAGCACCCAGCCATTTGTATTTCACCTGACATTGAAACTAAAGCCCAGGCCCAGTGATGTTGGACTTAAAGGCTCTGACTAGGCTCTATGTCTGCTTTAAGGTAGAAAAGGTTGTCCCACCTCCTTTAACAAAATGTGACCGACCTTATTACTGTGGAAATACTGATACGCCTCAGAGCTTTTCAGATTGTTCATCGCTTTACAGAGTCAATGAAGTAGCTAAATATAGGCCACATACGAGGCCACTTCTTCAGGTCGTCCTCCCATAGCCGATAGCAGAAGGCAGAGGTATGATGATGTTATGTCGTTTGAGGTGTAACAGGTGATGTTCCCACATGTTTTTCAAATCGCTCTAAGAGGATTGGTGTACCGTTACCATAGAAAACACGGTTCATGCTCAGTGACAGGATGCGCCAGAAGTCGCGCCCATAATTCACGCAAGGTATCATGGGGGCAAGGAATAAGGTGGATATAGACAGCATGTTCTCGTGCCCGTCTTGTCAGATAGCGATGGGCTTCCAGACGCACAAAGTACCCTTTGGCGTCAGGCAAAGACGCACAAGTGCTGCATTGTTTTCACCACTTTTAGAGCTTTTTCGCTGATCATAGCTGCCTGCTGCGGTTGGAAATTATGCCATGACATACAGTATAACAGTTAAGTTGTGGCAAAACAATGAGCTGAAACTCACTGTAAAACTCCACAACGGCAAGAGGAGCTGCAGATTCAGGTGATAATATTGTTTGTTTAAGACCCCTTTCACATTGTCACGTTGTTGTGACATTGTCAAGAAAATATAGATTATATAGCCATTTTAAGCTTTTTATCATTACAGGAAGAACATGAAATTTTGATCATATTTCACAGTGATGCCCACAGACAGGACTATTCAAGGTCAAATTTGCCATCCATAAAGGGAAGGGTTGAATAACATTGTGCTTTGTTTTGCTGCTCTTGTAAGGTGGAAAACCAAATATTCTGTTTCATGCTGGCTGTAAGAATGTATGAGCTTTCTGAATCTTGTTGGACGCTTTTCAATTTGTAAAATGAAATGAGAACTTGTGAGATTAATGCAGCTTACCTGTGTAGATCACAGAGGCTTTCTTATAGGGTGCTAACATGATGTGGGAATGACTCAGAGAAAGTCACGCTAAAGCCTTGGTTGATTAAGTATTTTCTTTCTTCTTGTTTTTATGCTTCTAATGAGCTGTTTCATCTCAAGGGGCTCATCCTGCTATTGAAGTGAATAAACCCATATGTTTGGAATTCAAAATTAGTTTAACTTCCTTTCACTGTTGTAATACATTTTGTTAGGGAATCTGTTTTGGTCTGAATAACACAGCCAAGGTGAATGAAATATTCTATGGAATGCTAATTCTCACATTAAACGAACTTAAATTACTTATGGTGGTTTTATAAATACACAGGTCAATGAACTGCAGTGATGCCGTCAATCAATGAATGCAGCAAATGCATTTTAAAGTATTTATCATTGTTGTACCCAGGGAGCATTTCTTGGAGGAGGTTTTTTCACAAAAACATCATCTTTGTAGAGGTTCCAGAAAATATCACATCCTCATATTAACAAATGTTTAATGTGATTTTTTGTTTTGAGGGGTGGGATGGGATGGGGTTGTTCCTTTAAGCACATCAGGACTCTTTTGGCAGGAGCAGAGGACAGAAACTGTAATCCTCTAATGACAGTCAGGCCCGGCTTGGCTCACATATTACTGTGAGGAGGTAGTCGCTACAGCAGATCCTGTTAGTTTCAATTTGCGTACTGCTGCTGAGCCAGCAGACTGAACTGAATGATAAGGGAACAGAATCAAGCCTAATCCTTCTATCTCTCCTTCAAACTAACCACTACTAGTTGATCTGCCAGTACCCCTGGCTGTGGGAAGAAGCCAATAAATGTTCCTCTGGGTTTGATGTGATTTACATTTTATTGTCTTCCACATTGACTGATTCTCATTTCTTTCTGAGATGCAAGTGGGAGGAAGAATATTTTTCCCATTCTACTTTTGCTTTCTACTCATCGTCCCCTGGCAGCACAGAGGGGTTTGAAAAGGCGGCCTTACTAAAGCCTTCCCTTGGCCTTTTTGACATTATGTGGCAGTGCAGAGATGGCAGCCTAAGCTGCAAAATCTGGACCCCCTCTTATCTGCCTGGATATGGCCCATGCTCAGTCTTTGAAGAAATATTGCACACAGAAATGTGACTACAATTCTGATGGTATCGTGTATCATAATCATATTCTCACATTTTTTTGGCGCATCCACACATAAATGAATGCAACTGAATGGGTAATCTTTGCTTTAATACAGCAACATATTTTGTGACTTCACTGATCCACTTTGAATAAAAACAAGTCAAACTGAGTGCTAAAATAAGTTTGAGAGCATATTTTCTGTTTCTCCTTTGAAATTTTGTTTTGTTTTGTTTTGTTTGTTGTGCTGCATTTGACTGCTGTCAGAGCTGCTTCAAGTGCATCAGCATTTGAATTTCGACTCAAAGGAAGCACCGCTGTCTGAACCAGAATCTCTGCAGGAAGCTCAGCAGAGGAAGCCAAATGACCCAGAAACAGACCTGCGTGCGTGTGTACGCGTGCATTCATGTGCATGTGTGGAGGTGTGGGTAACAATGGGTTGACGTAGCTCATAAGAGCCGTTTCCAATTTGTATCATACACTAAGAAGAGCTTTGAGTAAAGGATTATTCATAAGGAAAGAGACATCACAATTTGTATTGTTATTTGTTGAGAATGATCCACCATTGTTTAGATATTGATACATTAAATTAGTAAATGGTGAATTAATATAGATAATGAATCAAAAATAATGTAGAATCACTCCAGTGTGTTAACGGTTGGCTGCTGATCGCCACAGGTTTTGATATATGGAGTCATCAAATTCGCATTATACTTTTCAGGATGTTCTTGTTTGCTAATTTTGTGCATTTTAGGACAATGTAGCTTAGTAATGCAATGTTCTTTTTGCAGCCAGCTCTCATATCTCAGACTTCTCAGCTAACAATAGAACAAGAACAGACTTTTAACTGTATCATGAAATGATAAGGTCACTCGATTATTATGGAATATAAAACATTATGGGAGAATGTGTACATGAAAATGCATTAACTTATATACTCTGCAACATTGTTGTTTGCTTTGGAAAATGTTTGGTCATAATATCAGGCGAATAATGCAAGACTGACTTGGTCTTTCAAAAGATTCAAGGCAGAAGCATTTACCCCAGCCGCTTTGTTTTCCACACAGGCATCAGAATGCAAATAATAAGATAAGATATGATCATTCTTATTTATCCTCCAGAGGGTAAATTTGGGTTTTACAGCAGCACAAGGACATAATAAGTACACATAGAGAAACTTAAGGAGAATAAATGATTAAATACGTATAAAGTAAGAATAAAATAGAAAGTACTGTATACAAGAGCAATCAGAGTCAAAACCACGAAATTACACGGCAATAGCAGTACACGTACAACTAGTATTGTACTTGAACTAATAGTACAACACTGTCTCAAGCTAAGTGGCATAGTGGTGTGATTAGTATCAGCAAAGTATAGTAATATGGTACCATCAGCTATAATATTGTAAACCAGAGTATCATATATTATGATTATGTAAGCATAGTTGTAGTTGTCTGTATTATTATAGTGCATTATCATACAGTATGGGATGTATAGTATGATAAGGTGTTTTAATATAACATAATGAACAGGACGGCAATAATAGGCTAATGAAAATGTTCAGAAAAATGGTACAGGACTCACTGTTTGCGCCTTTGCTAAATGCCACATTTTGATTTTTGTTAAATTCCATATAAGAAATATATTCACTTGAAGCACAAATAGAACAGTTTAGTGACATACAGATGACTCTAAAGTCCCCACGAGGACAAGGGGACATTTCAGGGACAGTCACTACTTGAAAGTCGAATCAGACAAAGGAAATACATTATGGTAGCGCATAGGCGTGTATGTGTGTGTGTGTGTGTGTGTTGCATGAGTGTTGGGATGGCTGATCGGAGTCCTGTGACAGCTCTCAAGAAGAGCCTGGGGATGATCAGACCATTTCATGAAGGATTTTGCAGCAGATGGTTGTCTGCCGTGTCGGGGTTAGCGGTGATTCTTCCTGCCCTTGTTTCTGACCTGGTGTCATCCTTCTCCAGTGTGGAGGGCAGCTGAAGGCCAGTGATTTTTCATACTGGAGCTTGTCCTTGGAGCAGAAAACCAGCAGGCTTTCTCAGACCAGGGTGTAGGAATGCTTTCACTTGCAGGCCTGTGCTATTAAATTGGGCTTGGTAATAAAGTGTTGATGACCCTCATTAAGTGCTCTTAAGAGGTCTTATCAGCTCTGAACTTGAAAGCAATCTTCCTGCTCCCACAGTCGCTCTTATTATGTATCTTCGTTTATTTGTTACAACTCCAGATTTGACATCTGTTGCATCACAGATTCAATGCTTTGTTCTGAGGATGCTGGCTTTGGGTGGCTTTAGTGAGGTTTAAATTGGCCACCCATTACAATTCTGAATTCTGTCAAGAGGTATTCCTAAACATTGTTTCAGACAAATGCTTTCATGGGAGACAGATTATGTGCTGACTGATGATCTCATATACTCTATTGGAGAAAAAAAAAAAAAAAGAATTTACCATGCAGTGATAAAATATTTATGATGTATTTGGAACAAATCCCATCATGTATGCGCCTCTGCAATTTGAATGTGGAGCAGAGCGAAAAAGGCAGGAGCTCTTTGCTGCTCTCTCCAGAGATGCCATAGACAAATGCTGGCTACATCAAAACTTCAGTGAGGGAGGTGACAATGTCAGCTGCTGAACTGTGCTGAAGAGTGAAAACTGCAGGCGGAGAACAGAGTGTTTGAGATTCTGGCTCATGTTTGTCTTTTTGCAAGGTTTCTCTGCTGACACCTAATGGCTGCAGCCATATAAAATATTCAAAATATCTCCACATAATTATAGAACGAATATAGACGTCAGTCACGGCATAAATCTTGTCCTCACAACACCGGTGGGTCCCTCAATAAATCCACTTTTACAGGGAGTTTGCCTCTGCCACATTTGTTCTTTCCTGCTATAAATAATAAGCATCCCCTTTTCACCTTCTCCTCACACCTTTTTCTCCTCTCATGCACTGCTTCATTTATGGAAAAAGACAATATTGGTATTTTAGCTATTACGCTATTCTCAGGAATTTTTAAATGAGTAACCTTTTCCATCCTTAAATCTGAACCAATATTACTACTTTTAGAATGGTAAATTGTAAGATATGAAAGGAATATATGCCCATAATCAAACAATTAAAATACATTTTGAAACATGTTGCCATAGTTTTATTGCATGTACAGGTTGGTACTTGGTTGAACCTTATACACCAACCACTCCATGAGTCTGAGTTGGAACTGTGTTTAAGGCCCAATACAGAGCCAAGAAGTAGAATGGTGCCTGACTCTTCAAGTGAAGGATAATTATTCAAGAATTCCCTCTCCTCACAACAAGTGGAGAACAGCAGGAGAGCATTGCATTATACAGCTTCGTCTTTATTCCCTTGGAGAGTGTCAGAAGTTTAAAACCACTGTTTGACTATGATTGAAATGCACAAGTCGTCTGAAGTCTGGCGCCTTCAAGCAAAGCAGAACCAAAATATAGGACAAACATAACCTCAGCTACTGGCTCGGTGCGCAGAGCAATCAGTGATATTCTAATCAGCAACAAAACTAATCTGTTTGTTATTTGGATTATGCATGCATTGTAATGGTAGATTAGCTATTTGTGTAGATTAGCTGGTTCACCTAAATGAAGATTTAAAAAACACACTGGTACTCAAAAATGAATATTTTGGACATGTAGGTAACAACACAAAAAATGTAAAGTTTTTATAATTAGGTTTCTATAGTTTTAATTAATGGAAATTTTAATTTAATTAATTAAATACACAATTAATTATTTAATTAATAAATCAATTTAAAACCACATAAGTAGCTGAAATTTCTTTCTGAGACTTGCGTAACACATAAAAACATGTATGAGCAAAAATAAAAAAGGGGAATGTAGGCAAACTTGAAACAGACAAGAAGATACTGTACAGAAAGCCTAGATTCACATATTGAAATCTCCACAAAATTTCTCCCAAAAAGTTTTTTTTTTTATCTACCTTCATTATAATTTCCCAAATCCAATCATTCCCCATCCAGAACAGTCAAAACTAGTTAGAGAAAAAATATGTCAATGAGATGAAAATACACATTCACCTTAACCAAATGACCCCAACTTGAGGAACAGTATTCACTGACATTTCTAACAGCTAAAATAAAATAAAATAAAATCCGCTCAGTCAATAATCAATGGTTTTCAATATTAGCTGCATAGTCCTTATCTATCTCATGCACACCATTAGTTTCCTCAAGTAAGTGAAGAAATGTAATAATGTGGGTTTTTCTGGTGTCACTATTCAGGTAGGTGCACAGTCATGCAGCCAGCTAAAAAAAAACAACAACACACCTATAATATATGTAACAAAATAAAAGGGGAAGCACTTGACATTTGTAGTTTTACTTAGTTTTACTAGGATGAAAATAGAATTGGACAAGAAATTCAATGAGAGAAATGACAAACTAAAAACAGTGACACACCAGAAAAAGAGTTAGATCAGGGAACTGTAAAAGTGAAGTGTAACAAGAACATCTTTTGCAAAAGTAGGCTATAGACTGGCAAATTAACTGTTGCTAATGCTATGAAAAGAAAAATTCTCACCTCAGTATGCCTGACCATATCAAACAGGCCAACAACACAGCAAATAACAAGCCAGTAATTTTGGAACATTTGCAATAATAGTAGAGTCTGCAGATAATATTCCAACCATTGACTGCATATCATAGATTTAAAAAGTAGAACTACATACCGGATGCAAAGATTGGACCTATTCAATCTAATGAGAATTGCTCACCTGGTGCACACACCTAAAAGTTTTCCAGCTTCCGGGTTTACTTCCTGGTAATACGGCCCACTGAATATGCGCAGTAGTGTTTCTCCCACTGCTAAAAACGATTGAATTCTGCATTGTGGGGCCCAAAGAGCAGGTACACTGGTGACTTCCACCGGCCAAGCAGCTAACTTCCAGTTTAGCCCTCCGCTAACTTTATTGGGGATAAAATACTTACTTTCCAAATGTTATCAGACTGAATGGATCAAATTCTGATACTGAAGTGATTGATTTCGCAGGGTTGTGACGCTCAAAAAAACGTATCCGCCATTTCACAGCTGCTTCTTTCACAATGTACGCTTATGGGAAAAAGTCTTTTTGTGCCCTTGCACATCATGTGCTGTTGTAGTTACATGGTATTGCGACTATGCAAAATTGGTCAAATTCATGGGCTACGACCTCAGTACAGTAAAATCCTGGCTACTGCCCTGATGATATGGTCTCAAGAGCATATTAAACAGGGAATACAGCCTACACAGAAGCAGAAGAATTAGAAAAGTCATGTCAAAAAGTCATGTCAAAAAGTTCCACTTACTACTGTTGTTAAAGAATAAGATGAACATTTGAGCAATAAAACAAATAATATCGACCGTCTGTACTATATTTTTAAACTTTTAAGGAAAGTATTTTGGGTGCTACTTTAAATATTGACTTGCAACATGTTTACACAATAACAGACTGAGTTAAAATGCTAAAGAACACTGTTTTACTAAAAATGACTTATTAAAAGATTTGAGGAGGTAATCTGATGCCATCCTCTGTCATACAAAGCACCGCCTACTGCCTACTACGGCAATGTTGCATCAGAATAGCAATATCCGGGTAACGTCATCAGCCCTCACCCGGCACCCTGACTGCCTGCGGAGCATTTTGCCCAGACTTGCAAAAGTTATCTCTAAAAGTGAGGTAGCTCTTCACTTGTTATGGCTGACCAGACTGTCGTAGAAAAGATGAGCGAATTGCAAGTGAACGGGGGGAAAAAGGTGATGTATGAGTCTCGTGGCCGGCTATTTTAAGTCACATTACCCAGCTAGCAGCTAGCCTAGCCTAGCATGTAGTTAGATTCTTGCTGTCATTTAGCCACCAGCAATGCGGTGCTAAGGTTACGGCTAGCCAGATTCTATGTTAAACGTTATGTTATTTCAAGATAACAGCAACATTTAGTGTTCTTTTTTTCATTTTTATTTTCTGTTTAGGCAGTAAATTGCGCCACACTGCATTTAATCCAGCACAGTCGGCTTGTTTGGTTTGGCTAACATAGTTTTTACACGTAACGTTTTGCCTTGGTATGGTTGGGAGAGAGAGCCTCACGCCAAACTCACTAATGTTAGCTGTGCATATTATTATTGTTACGTAAAATATTGTTTAGTGTGTACCTTTCCCAAACTCACGACCTGATTTTTGGACAGGGAGGAGCTGAAAGCGGTAAAGATGGAGCAAAGAAGAAAGCTGCTAAGAGTGCTGCTGGGGACTCTGGAGGCAGGGCTGAGGTGAGTAGCTAAATTAATTGTCAAAGTATGTGTAGATGATATTATACATCATAATAATCCATCAGGGATACAATTAAGTTTCAGAGCAGAAATTATTTCAGATAAAATACAATACTGTAAATGTTTTTATTTTTGGTACTTCAGAAGCACAGTGTCAGTATATGTTTGTGCTCTCACAGTTTGTACTCATGTTCAATATAAAATTACACAAAGTAAAGCAAATATTTATCTTTAACCAATGCTCAGCCTCATAGATTGAGAGAAACATCAATTTTTTGTACAGATTAGTCCCTGTTAGCGAGAATATACAGAAATAGGATTATAAACCTCCTCCCCATTTACTCATCTTTTTCTTTTTCTGCTGTTCAGCTATTGCCACCACCTCAGTACATCGATGAGCGTCTTACTTTGTACTCGAAGCTGAAAGCTGAGCACGAAGCCCTGATGTCAGAGAGGGCTGCGAACAATAGCAGAGCCATCAAGGTGACCCTGCCCGACGGAAAGGTGGTGGAGGCTGAGTCCTGGAAGACCACACCATACCAGGTGGCCTGTGGAATCAGGTCAGTGTGATAATGGGATCGCTGTAATTGTTACTTATTAAATGTAACACCTCACTTTCATGTCCTGTAGCACAAAAAAGGAAAAGCTTAAGGGTTTATAAGGTATGTAATCTTCAAAGATCAGCTGTTTGTACAAGATATAATCATTGTTGCATTTTCAAAAGGCTTCCCAACGGCCACATTATGAAACATTAATTGGAAAAGACAGCCGCCAACCTAATTGTCCACCAAAGACATGATTAATGACAAGTAGACAGTTTTGTATTGTAATGTCTGGGTGTCACTGTAATGTAAATGACATTTCTTTAATTTCCACGATTTTTGAACTGTCAAATTATCAAATTCTTGCTCATGAACTTCATAGAGAGCCAGTATCTCAGATTTCAATCAATCATTTCTAAAAAGAATGGAAACTGAAATTGAAAGATCTATGTTGCAACTGATAATGTAATAATTTCCTGAAAATGCCTTGGACCTGACAATGTAATGCTACCAAGTGCACACCAATAATGTAATAAAATGTCTTGACTGATGCTGTAGTAACATTTTTACAATATTGAAATAACATTCAGGTGGGCCATTTTTTTAAAACAGTAATGATACAATCAGTTTTAATGGATAATGTATTGATATAAAACGTGCCCATTTTTTCTCAGAAATGTAAAGTGCACAAGTATCTAAAATTTAAAATAAGTTGTTATCCAGAAAAGATGCAATTTGGGAAATTAGGCAATTGCAATTCGTTCAATTATGCCACCTACTGGTGCAGCATTGCGATAGCCCTTACCACAATTATTAATTAAACCTACAGTGCGGAACTTCTGTGTATCTCCTCTGGCTGTGAGTAATGACACAAACACTGTCGACCTACTTATGAAGCTCCGACATACTCTTCATACTCTTAGTTGCTGTAGCCTACTCTGTTGCTACGGTTGCCCCCTTCTTGTGCTCTGGAAAACCAATCTTAGTTAAAAGGCATCGCTACCGCTGAGCCAGTGTGAGTATGTCGCCACAGACACCGGCTTAAAAACTCTTCTTTTTATCTGGTGTTAATCAGCTTAGTCAGCACTGTGTGAACTCTTTTGGCAAGTTCTTGAAGGTAACGGACGTTCGTTTATATGAAAAAAGTCCACTCCAGCTTTAAATTCCCAATAATATAATAAGGTATTACATTGTTGGTAAAAATGTTATTACACTATCAGTCATGACATTTTATTACTTTATTTGTCAAGTTAAGATAAGATATTCCTTTATTAGTCCCACAACGGGGAAATTTTCAGTGTTACAGCAGCAAAGTGGATAGCAAAATAGAAAGGAGCATCAATAAAATAACAATAAATAGTAAACGAACAATATAAACAAGAAGAAATCTAAAAAGTATTAACAATTTAAACAAGAGGAAATATAAGAAAATAGGAACAATATATACAATATATTGGGTTTTATTAGATTTTCCTTCAAGGTAAGTGCAAATTTTATAAAATTTTCAGAAAATTATTACATCAATGGCTACTACACCCCTGTTTGACTTACCATTATCATGCAGTCATACACACATCTAGTTGGCATGTATTATCTCTAACAATACTTAGGTAGTAATTATTTATATTTATTTACATGGGTGTGTGAATGTCACTCATCTCATCTGATTAAATGTTATTTAAAATGCAAATTAATTCGTTGTGGAAAATTTTCACGTTTTCCCACTAGTCAAGGTCTCGCCGACAACACAGTGATTGCTAAAGTGAACAACGGTGTGTGGGACCTGGACAGACCTTTGGAGGATGACTGCAGCCTCCAGTTGCTCAAATTTGATGATGAGGATGCTCAAGCTGTAAGTTTACCTCACCCCTAGTCTGACACAGTGTTTATATTTAATAGTTCCCCCTATACCTGTATATGGAGTAGGAGAGGAGAATAGTAAAATCATCATAAACACCTTCTGGATTCACAGGTTGCTCCCTTTTAAGCACCTAAAACTATACTCAGTGTTTTAACTTAACTCTGACAAAGCCGATGAAAATATTTGATGTGTTAGCAATGTCATTGACGCAACAAATCCAGTGTTTACGTACCAATACACAGTTGCAGTTCATTCAACCTCACTGATGTGTAGTTAGGGCTGGCTAACCTGAGCGTGCAAGGTTAAAGCGACGAATTCGCTGTTTACAATCAATAATAAATCTCAAAGCTCTGTGATTCACCAAGTGTCCTTGCCACAGAGACATTAAGAGGAGATGTGAGAATGTTAAGACCTGCTGCAATCATGTACTGTCATAAAAGTGTCAGCAACTGGTATCTAAGAGAATAAACAAGACTTGTTCCTTAAAATAAAAGCCCAATTTCAGCTTCATTATCTATACAAGCTGCTGAATATTTTACCTGAAGAAGAGACATTTTTTCAGTCGACATTTTTAAGTACTAGAGTTTATAAACTCTGAGTCAATTTGCTTTTTATGGCACCATTTTGTCATTAGGTTTTATCTGCATATTTTGCAGATTTCTTAACATCTCTCGTATTGTCAGCATTCAAAAGATGTGATCTTTCACAGTTGAAGTGGTTTAATTTCTTCAACAAAGTCTGTAGCACAGTGAATGATTGTAATATAAGCACCAACATAAAGGTCAACAATATTGATTATCCAGTCATTTTCTCTTAAAAACAAACACAAAGGGATAGACTCTACTGCTACTTTGCTAATCATATAATCAAATTTAGGTTTACTGGCACTCCAGCGCCCATATCTTGGGTGAAGCCATGGAGAGGGTGTATGGAGGCTGCCTCTGCTACGGTCCCCCCATCGAGAGCGGCTTCTACTACGACATGTTCCTGGAGAACAATGAGTGAGTTAAACAGGCTTTGGTACCGATTCGTCTGTATAATTAGTTGTTAGTCAGTGCTCTGTGTTATTTTTGTGTGTACTTCACTGTCAAGACTGATGGCAAACACAAAATGGGAGGATTGTAACAACACTGCCAGGCTGCATTTTTCTTAGGCGTTGGTTTCGAAATGACACAGGTTTGGAAGCCTAAAAACAAATCTAGTCAAGACGCAGAACTAGAGATTGCTTAAGTGAAGGTTTCAAAGTGCGTTGAGACGCCCTCAGAAATGTGAACACTTCTTTCTCATAAACAACTTTTTCACTTGACCTTTCCCTGAAACGGATGCATTTCTCTCTGCTTCAGGCAGCCAGAGAGCGTGAGGAATGCTGTCTAATTAATTCTACAACCTCCTTAACAAAGTCATTTTATGCTAATGGAATTCTTAGAGAATGTTATTTTTTTTCAAGGGTATTTTGACATTGTTCAAGCCCGAAAGGACATGACCCATTTGTTCGTGCATGGCAGAGGTTATCAGTTTCTCAAAGTTAAAGAATTACATTGGTGAACAAAACGTCTGGCACCATGGCTAAATGTCTGGTCATGTCCATGGTGCCCTCTCGAAACACTGGCAGACTACATTTAGCATTGAAGACCGTTTGCATATTAATGTACGACTTTGCAAGACAGCCATTGTTTTTGGATGCAATGTTCTTGTTATGTTTATCTTTTGATGTTTTGGACAGGGGTGTATCGAGCAATGACTTTCCATGTCTGGAGAACTTGTGCAAGAAAATCATCAAGGAGAAGCAGCCATTTGAGAGGCTGGAGATAAAGAAGGAGACTCTGTTGGAAATGTTCAAGGTATCTGAAAACACAAACACAAAAACAAACTATAATGTGGAAAATTGTGTCAGTAACAGAACTCTAAAAGAACCTCTTCTTGACAGTACAACAAATTTAAGTGCCGCATTCTGAATGAGAAGGTTACCACTCCGACTACCACAGTTTACAGGTGAGTACAGGCCCTGTGCATGTAAAAGTTTCATCTTTAATGGATAAATCTGGAGACATTCTACATATTTTGTGGTGTCAACAAATCACAAAAAAAGGACCGAAACCAAGAATAAAGTAATTCCAAGTATTGCGTTGCAAAGCCTGTTATTGCTTTCGATGGTAAATTGAAAGCAATTTATCATTGCTCAGAAGTGCCATAGTTCTTCATCATTATATTGAAAATGGTCACTATAATATATTTTAATCTAATCTCACCCTTAAAATTGCACACTAGTGCAGAAAATTTGCAACTGAAACTACGACAAATGCACTATTTACTTCTATTAAAGTAATGTTTGTTAAACACTACAGTACCCAGCTGTTGCAAGCTGTTATATCCAGCCTTTTTTAATAATGAAATTACATATTTGTGACCAGTTTTTATTCCTTGAGTGTATTGAGAGATGGACTAACACAATTGGTTTGGGTCTTTTTATGGAATTTCATAACTGTGACAAAAATACAGTACTTCCTAAATACAACCGGTTATGCTATTCAGCATTTTAAAAGAATACTCTGCACCCAACAATGTTCTGCATTTCAGGTGTGGTCCCTTGATTGACTTGTGTCGGGGGCCCCATGTGAGGCATACTGGGAAAATCAAGGCACTTAAGATCCATAAGGTGAGCCTTTTTTATTTTTCAGCGGTGCATTATGTACAGAAAACCAGTCTTTACTCTGTGGAATAAAAAAAAATAGGAATTTTAAGTACTGTAGTCTGTGTCCCAAATGTCTGTCAGTAAACACATTTGTCCCCATTTCTAGAGCAGAGTTACCTTATGTTTTATTCTCAAGGGATTTGATGGACCCAAAAGACTGATGAAAACTAACATACTCCTCTTGTGGTGTGCTAGAATTCGTCTACATACTGGGAGGGAAAGGCGGACATGGAAACCCTCCAGAGGATCTATGGAATCTCCTTCCCTGACCCCAAAATGCTCAAAGAGTGGGAGAAGTTTCAGGAGGATGCCAAGAACAGAGATCACCGCAAACTAGGCCGGGTATGAACTGAAATGGGAAGAAGCTGTGGGTTGGCAAAAGTTGAATGTCCATAATAATTTTAGAATTGTCTCATACATGTTTTATTCTTACAAGGGAAGAACATTGACGGGATGTCAGGTCTGATGTGCGTCTGAACTTACTAAGTCCCACCCTTTTCAACAGATAAGATATTGAAAGCCATCAAAAAGTATCACCTACTTGGTGAATTATTCACTCACATGTATTGTTCATTTATATACGGCATGGGGCAGAATTCACAGTGGATGTAGATGTATTTCACAATCTTTGGAACACTTGTTAAGTAGTAAGGCTACCGGTGTTTTTATTTTCAAAAACAAATCTTTGTTGACAAGAAACTCGCTGGTTCAGGGTATGTATTGTTGCTAGTCATAGAAGACAGGTGTGGAAAAACAAGCTGAGCAGGAATACATTGTCAGACATATTCTTGTTAAAGGAAATATGTGATGAGCTGCAGCATTATTTCAAACTGAAACCAGTTTGTCCTGAGTGGCCCTTATAATTTTAAGTCACACTAACAAAACTTTTTTTCTTCTTCTCCAGGAGCAGGAACTGTTTTTCTTCCATGACCTGAGTCCAGGTAGCTGCTTCTTCCTGCCTAAGGGAGCCTTTCTGTACAACACCCTGATTGAGTTCATCCGAGTAAGTCAAAGCTGTCCCACAGTGGATAATTGCTGTAATCACTCTAAACTTAAGAAAAGGCAGAGAGTGCCAGTCATAAAGTTTAAATTTGTAGGAAGACCTTGGGAGAAAGGAAGAACAGATTTGGACATTTACTTGGCCTCTGCAATAATAATAATAATGGCTTTATATATTCACAAGATATATGATTGCAATAAGGGCTAATGTGTATCTCTGTTTTTAGTATGTGTCTCTGTTTTTACATGTGCAAAACAATAATGCTTTAAATAAAGGTTCACACGTCTAATTTATGCTTACGTAATACGACATTTCTCATTTTTGGCCAGGTAATAGAAAAACTCAAAACCTATTTATGAATCTCAAATGACTTTTATTATTAGTGGCCAATTATTTGGAATAAATTGAAAAGTTGAAAACAGATGTGATTGACAGCATTGAAGAAAAGCTCTGTTGCACCTGCTCTATTACAGTAAAGCCACAAACTCAATCTGGTGTAAATCATTCACTTTATTGATTTTCAGTTGGTGCATTCACAATGCAGGTCACATTGTAATCAATTTCACTTTAATGTGGTGCTGTAAAATAGGTTTCTGACTGAGGAGATTTTGTGTGATGATTTTGATGTGTTTATAAAATGGCTCTTCTTGTGCAAGTAACAAAATCTTTAGAAGATCTAAATATTTGTAGGGTATATGACTGGATTTAAAATAAATCATAATATTATATATATATTCATTTATTTAATCACTATCAGTTTTCTGTTTGAATACCAAAACAGATATCTGACAAAACAGGCTAATGGTGCATAAAGCACTTTAAACTGACTACCTTTTAGTTTACCCTTGTTTATCCCCTACATAATGTGTAAACAAACTGGGATGTGAATATTAAGCAGTGTAAACATTGTCAGAGGTATTTTGCCTTTTCAAATTCTCAAGGCTTGCCTTCCAGAGTTACGCATGTTTTAAAGGATATGCTCTTTTGATCACTGAGCCCCCAGGTTTTTACCAGTTGTTTGCAGTTGTGGTGTTTACTGAGCCTTATGAAGCTGAGGTGCTGAGGTATCTCGCAACAAACTCATAAAGAAGATTATAATAAGACTGTTCTGTCTTTGGCAGAGTGAGTACAGAAAGAGGGGTTTCCAGGAGGTGGTGACACCCAACATCTACAACAGCAAGCTATGGCAGACCTCCGGACACTGGCAGCACTACAGCGAGAACATGTTCTCTTTCGAGGTAGAGAAGGAGACCTTCGCCCTCAAACCCATGAACTGCCCGGGACACTGGTGAGGCCTTCTTTTCTTCATATTCAGCGTTGTTTTCATGCATGGTTTTAATTTCAGCAAGTAACTGGGAAAGAATGAACATCAAGTGCAAAGAAAATCACACCCACTTCTGTTACACACTGTGTATCACGTCTTGCTGTTGCGTAGATAGTAGATAATAGATATTTTTAGTTGGTGTCTGCCTCTAATCAGACAAATTGTGTTTGTGGGAGGCAGTGCAGTTTGTTTTTTTCTGGCGTTAAATGTGCTTGTAGTATTAAATGAACTCCGTCTCTGTTGTCAGAATACAAAATGTTTAACTTTGATTCAATATTAGTTTAATGTCTAATGGGAAAAAAATATTCTATCACAGTAATTTAGCAAACTGACACAACCATTAAGCAATGTTTTACCACACTTGAATAGCTTTGTAAGAGTTTGCACAGGGGTTTTAGTATCAGTTTGTGTGAAATAGTTTCACATTTCACTGCTACACTAGTTTGTCATTAAATTCAGCTCAACCTGTAATGGACTGATGCTCTTGCTGTGTTTTCAATTGTTAAATGACCCATTTCGTTTCACTGGTGAATGCTGCATTGCAGTGTAAAGAGCCAGAATGCAGCTCTTTGTATTCAGATTGTTTATCTCCTTTTTACTGTTCCAATCTTTGTGCTGTCCACATGGGCAGCCCCTCTGAAGATCATACTCAAATGGAAATGGAACTTGCAAACACATTTTGTAAAAGTGCTGGACCTAAATTAAATATTGATCGTCTTTAATAGTAGTATTGAAACAGTCGAGCAAAATTGTGATAAAGAACTCAAGATTGAAGTTGGCAGTTGTAATTTGTGTGTTTTTCACACTGTCTTTTTGACTACAGTCTGATGTTTGATCACCGTCCGCGCTCCTGGAGAGAGTTGCCCCTTCGCATGGCAGACTTTGGCGTCCTGCACAGGAATGAGCTGTCAGGAGCACTGACTGGCCTCACCCGCGTCCGCCGCTTCCAGCAGGATGATGCTCATATCTTCTGCTCCATGGATCAGGTGAGGCCACGCACTGATTAATAATAATAATAATAATGATAATAATAAAAGGGCTGCATAATATTTGGGGGAAAAAGTGACATTGCAATATTTTTCTTTTCTCAATTAATCATTCTAGAACTTTTTTTTTTGCGGATTTGGCACTTTTAAATGAAGAACTGTGTCAGTCAGAGTCACGTCTGACAAATAATAATTATAAAATGCAAAGAAAAGAGCTAACCATTGTGCTGATCCAGCGAGAGCGTTTCCCTGTAGGAAGCTTTGCAATCCAGCCTTGAACTGCAGTGTCTTTTTGGAGACTTTGTAAGAAATCCATAATGATGAATCTGACACTGAATGTCTTCTCTAATTATGTATCCATTTTTGCGTGCTGGAATCAGTTATTGTTGTTGTTGGCATGGTTGTTAGCAGTCCACTGGTTTCGTCGAATAATCAAAGGCTGTGTTCTTGTGTCGGCTAATTAGAGCCCTCCAACCCCAAGCTAACATTGCTACCAGCTCTAATGTGAAGGAGTGAGTTTCAAAAAGGGGAGCGACTCCAGTTGTGTGGAAGTGCTTTAGTTAGAAAAGATCAGATGTAATATGTAAGAAGTCTTACAACAACAGGGGGCAATACAACAAACTTTATTCACGACCTCAAGCAGAGAAACATTTAAGTTAAGGAGAGCCAAAAATCCCACAAGTAGAGCTCAAGATTTTTTAAGTTAAAACCAAACTTTGTACAGTATTTTGTCATATCATCAAGAATATTGTTGCAAAAATACACTGTGGTATTATTTTAGGGCCATCTCATCCACCACTAACTTGCAGCCAAAGTCCAGATGGATGATGTAAATTCTGTTCCATCTTGTTTCTGACCCTAGATTGAGGGGGAGATCAAGGGCTGCCTGGACTTCCTGCGGACTGTGTATGACGTGTTTGGCTTCACTTTCAAACTCAACCTGTCCACAAGACCAGAGAAGTTCCTGGGGGACCCGGACGTCTGGGACCAAGCAGAAAAGGTAATCAGACTTCCTCTTGTTTCTCACGTATGGTTAAAAATGTGAACGACACTCTCACAAAGTCTCGCTGGAGATTTAAGATGCTGATCTGTGATATTATCTAGATGGAAATTCTTGAGCCACTTCAGACAGCAAAATGAAAGAGTGTGATGTGTAGACCCCGGGAACACTTATATTGTTATGAATGAGTTTTATTCTGTGGAAGCAGAAAACGTTTCTTTAACTTCCAAAATCATCTCCAGAGATTCTACATCGGTGCTATTATTGTCTGCCTTTGCTGTCAAATCAAATTCGCTCTCTTTGGACCAGCTCTGTATTTTAATTCTTAGGTTCTGCACATAGTTGGTATGGGAGAGAGCAGGTTTAAATCTTGCTTAAACAAAGTAACAAGTGAGTGAGTGATAATTTGTCGTTATTGCTTGGTGCTGTCGGCATTAGATGAAACACAGTGAGGGTCTCTCTTGAGACAAGTTCATCTCAGATGAGTGTAATATCAACACTAAATGACAGTTGTTGGATAAAGATGCCACAATTACGTGTATGGTATTGTTTTATTAGTAGCACAGCTATGTGAAGCACATACACAATCTGACTGTTGACAGAGACACATCATTAGGATTGGGCCGGTGTAAAAATTTACAAACCGGTTTGTTACTGAGCCGTAGACCAGACTGAACCATTATACCGACTTTTACAACTAGGTGTCGCTAATGACTCAGCTGCTCCCGAGTGGAACATTGAATGAGAACGTTAACAGCACCGCAACTGTGACACATTGTACATCACTTAAATTAACTTATATTCTTCTAAAGCTTAACATTAAAATAAAAGACTTCAGCCTAATGCAACTTGAGAAAAGATGTCGTTACATTTCAGGTGCGCATTGGAACCTTGTAAGTCAATGTAATGCAAAGTTTCACAGTAAAAGCCTTATTTTGAAATAAAGTGTTTCTGTAATAGAGAAGCAGTACCCCATAGCACTGAGCTAATTGGCTCCCGCTAACTCGTCTCATGCTGCTAGCTCTCTCTACCTACACCTAACAAATGCCGGTTTAGTCGGGTTGTATAAAATTAAACCAGTGTAAGCTCGTACACCAGACCAGACAGGTAAAAACCAGAATCCTACACAACATGCATTGAATTTTAGAGCAGGGTGAGATTAGTCTCAACATATAATTTATTTTCCTCTTTATCTGATCGTTAGAGGAATGTTTTATTTCCCCTGTGAAATATTACACCAGCTGTGCACATTGCAACACTTGATTTGTGCCACAAAGATTTTTTTCTTTCCTCCTGTTAAATGTTTTTTAAACTGCTGGAAACTCTTGTCTTGCAGCATAGGATAATGCTTTTTATGCCTCACTGCCCCTAACCATGTGTTATCTCCCTGTTCATTGATTGTAATATTTTTATCATGTTGATTGTGTTGTTTCATTCTGGGGGATTCAGGGTGTGTCTAAGGGTGGCTTCTTCATCTACTGCAGGCCCCTTTATCTCAAACTGTTCTGGAGTTAAAAGCATCCTCTGTTTTTCCAACCAAAAAAATCTAAATTTTCACATCCACATCTGAAAGCTTTTACTTGGCCATTAGGCAACAAATCACATGGAAAAAAAAGAAAAGAGGGGAAAAAGATAAGAATTATAATAGCTTGTCGTACAGCTGTTTGGACCTATCAGAAAACTTTTCCCAGGGGAAAACATTTCCTAAATTAAGCTCTGACTTTTTATTAATTAATTAATATTAATTATTAATGCTGCGTGTGGACTGAAACAGAACATTCTGCACCATAAAATATTACGTTAACATTTCTCAGTTAGCATTTTGTGCCAGATGAAGAGAATATCAGGTCTAAATGTGCAGGGTAGCTTAACACCACTGTTTGTTGTATGTTGGTTATTCATTGAAATTTGAACAAAGCAGTAAAATGTCTTTTCACAGCAACTGGAGAACAGCTTGAATGACTTTGGGGAGAAATGGGTTCTCAACCCTGGTGATGGAGCTTTTTATGGACCAAAGGTAAGTCATGCAGTGCAGATGCAGTAATGATACACTTTAACTGTGAAACAGCAGGAGGGTCACTGCTGATCATTTGTGTCCCTCTTCTTTGCAGATCGACATTCAGATCAAGGATGCCATCGGCCGGTACCATCAGTGTGCCACAATTCAGCTTGATTTCCAGCTCCCAATCCGCTTTAATCTCACCTTTGTCAGGTAACTCTTCTGCTGCATTTTATTCACATTAAAATGGCAGAAGAATAGTTGTTGTAAAAACCTTGTGTGTGTAGAATAAAACTTATTGTAGCAAAATTAACATACTTAAATAGACGTTTCATATAAAAATCATTGGAGAAATCAATGTTGCGGCACATGGGATAAAATAAAGTACTGATGTGAAAGCATAAAATAGGATTGGCTTGAATGAAACTACATGATGTCCATTTATGGAGAAGTACTAGTATTTTTGTAGCTCTCCCAGAGGCTGAAGATTTTATTGTATTTTGCTGTAAAACAGTTGTTTTGTGTCTTAATCAGCCTGTCTTGATGTTTTGTTTTAAATTGGATTTCTGTGAATTCCTATTTTTTTCCCCCTTCAAATAATTTCGTAGCCATGATGGTGATGACAAGAAGAGACCAGTGATCATCCACAGAGCTATCCTGGGATCAGTAGAGAGGATGATGGCTATTCTGACCGAAAACTATGGAGGAAAATGGTTTGTTGAACAATCAACCTTTCAGAACGTACCTGGTCTGCTTTTCTGCTCACCTGTTAAATGCAAATATGTCCTCTGTTTTGTTTCAGGCCACTGTGGCTCTCTCCTCATCAAGTGATGGTTGTACCTGTGGGACCAACCTGTGAGGAGTACGCTGAGAAGGTAACCACTGACTACTTCAGTCCATATTCGCACTTTAAAGAAAGCACAAACTGTATGCTGAGGTAGGGCTGGGTGAATATATCTGAATATCAATGTGGGATATGGCAGTGACCATATCTTCATATTTAAGTTTTCAGTGTTTTGCTGGTCACAATCACAAACGAAAATGAAATGTTATGCGATCAATCATTTAATCGCGTATGTTACTCAGAAGCTTCGAGCCATATTTGGAAGTCCTCCAGATTTAAGCTATTTTAATTGACGTAAGTTGGACTCTTAGCTGCTAACTAGAGCAACTCTGCTGTGAAGAGCACAAAGAATAATTGGGATGTTATACTAAAGTATAATCAAATATTCTTATAAAACAGAGGGAATTAGAAATAAGGATGTGTATAAGCCTGTTTCAAAATAAAGGCCTGGTCCCCTCTATCCATTGGCCTTGGCCACTATTTGAGAATTTGTATGTTATTTAAAAAATATTTGTATATCAAGGTTTATATTGTATATTGTGGCACAGCCTAAAACAGATTATTTATAAGCCACATCACCCAGCACTGGGCCACTGTTTTTAATTGTTGTTTTTTTAATGGTTGTTATTCTCTGGTTAACACGGCAGGTCAAGCAGGAATTCCACAACAGCGGCTTCATGACCGACGTGGATCTCGACCCCGGCTGCACTCTGAACAAAAAGATCAGAAATGCACAGTTGGCGCAGTACAACTTCATCCTGGGTCAGTGTGAACACACTCCTTTACTCTTCTGTCATTTCTTCTCTTTATCTTGGCTGTCTCTTTCTCGCTGTCCATCTAGATATTGATTTCTTTTGTCCCCTTTGCTTGTTTCCCTGCATGTAAAAGTGGTGGGAGAGAAGGAAAAGACGAGCAACACCGTGAATGTACGCACCCGGGATAACAAAGTCCATGGCGAGCGCACTGTGGAGGAGTGCATCGAGCGTCTGAAACAGCTCAAGATCACGAGGAGCCGAAATGCTGAAGAGGACTTCTGAACTTTCTGAAACACGCTGCTATTGTTTCTCAACAGTACCTCGAGTCTGGTAGCTTTAAAGGGCCGTATGGTTGAATAATTGGGATAAAACTACTGGTGCCTAGTCTCTGCTTTTTGTCCCTTTTGAAATCACATTGAACAATTGTCCTTTTTTTTGGTGTCTTCCATTGAAGTACGGTTGTCCTCATACAGAAATACAGCTAGTGAGAATCTGATGTGATCATGTCTTTGAACAGTTAATCAATAAATTGTACCATTAAACGTCTCTTAAATACATTTCCCATATATATGACGAACTCATTAAAACAAAGGGGAAATGGTTTACAACACTGTCAGTTTGTATCAGGCATCTTTTCTTCAGGGGATTGTACATGAGTTACAATTTTTGATAAATAAACAATCTATTCTTGATCTGTGTTATTCTTTTATAAGATTTACCTTTTTTTGTGGTAAACTTTCAGCAGCAGTTTTCTTCTGTATCGTGTCTTCTCATTTATGCTGCTGCAAAACAATGTGGGGGAAAAAACAGTCCGTTAATGAGCATAAAATCATTAAAACAATAACTACAGATGCACTTATTTATTGGAAGGATAAATTATTGTCCTGATAATGGGAAATCATATATTGTCAGATGATAACACAAAGCCAAATTGCTTTCACTGACTTATCAAGCACAGCATCTAGACACTGATACAGTAGCTGGCAGAATACACCTTTAAACTTGTGCAATCTGCATATAATGATTCTAATTTGCAGGTTCAGAGAGGAGGGATAAAGTCTAGTTTTAACACAACAAATCTTACTAGAGTTACAGAACATGAAATCATCCATCATAGCCTTTCTTACCATCAGGTGTGCGTAAACTACATGTTATGACCTTATTCAAATGCAAAAATGTGAAATTATTTTATCGTTGTAGGCAACGAGAAGCAGGTAATAATCTATCGGTTTAAAAAAAATACATATTGCGCACCACTATCTAACATAATCACGCAGCTGAAAAAGTCAAGATGTACTGAAATGGACTATAACGAGTGACAAGTGCAGGAAAGCAGAGGTTTCTTATTTCCTATCAGATGTTATGTTTTTCAGGTCATGACTCGATTCACAAGTTCACATTCGGGGGCGAAGTTGCATTAGATAGTTCGAGACGGGAAACATTTAATCTTCCACAAGATGGTGGTGGAGGTTTGGATGGGAGTTGGAGAGATAAGGGTCAGAAAGCTGTTTCGCTACAGTTAACGTGGATCCTTATCGCCTTCCTCCACTAGTGCATCATCACCTTGGACAGAAATCAGTGATGTGCTGGAGGGTAAATGCCTGATGCTTCTCATTATTACTGAATTTAGACCATTTTCTTTCACTGTCTGCACCATTACACTGCAGCATGAGTGACATTTTTCCATTCTAATACTCTGTCTACTCTTCTTTATACTTAAGCATATTTAAAACAAAAATAGGAATCTATTTATACCTGTTTTTTTATAAGGGGAAAATGGTTACATTACACATAACAAGCGGGATGGAGTGCATATTACCATTAGTGCTCTTGCTATTGCACTTGCATGAACTTCCACTTTTAGTCTCACACTATTATTTAAACCACTAGTGGATGCTGTAACTGTTCACTCCGGATGAACAGCTGGAACACACAAATAGTATGAATAGTGTGTTTCAGCAGTTTAACAGCTGGGGAAAATGGCCCGACACAGATCAGTGCCAAGGGTTTTTATTTTGCAGAGAGAGAGAAAGAAAAAAAACACCACAATCTTGGCAAAAATAAATTAAAATGCTTTTGCTCTGGCTTTAACTGTTTTTTGTCAATGTGCTGAATGAAATTATGGATATCTGCCCCGATATTGGAGGTATTTGTAACTGATCTCTTTAAATCTTGCAAAAAATACTCCCATTAATTCACGTAGGAATATAAGCACTGGGGTTAAAGTTAGAGTGAAAGATGATGTCACAGTTGCAGAACCAAGCGCCCAACTCTGAATGCAGGCCAATGAAAACATTGCTTTTGGCTGCTATACAAGCTGAAAATAATTAAAGTAAGTGAGAAGTCATCAGTTATTTTGGCCAATTTGAACTTTT
>JBBPCS010000123.1:179376-199522 GCA_037974645.1 Hollardia meadi
CACACACACACACACACACACACACACACACACACACACACACACACACACACACACACACACACACACACACGCTCCTCCTGCACCATTACCCCTCTGCATAAATGCAACAGAACCCCAAATTATGGTCAGCTTCTAGTGATTTTAGTTTTGCTTGGGAAAGCCAAGCTGCCATCTTTAATATCATAATGTTACCAAATTATATGGTTGTAATTGGGAACTTTTTGATCACACTCTCTGGCATCTGGAAAGCTAGCATGTGACCTTAACAGGCTTTTCTTCTCATCTCAAAAATATGATCTTTGCCTCTGCACCAGCATAAATTAAGCAAACCACTTTACACCGAGGAAAGACCTTCGCCACCAGTCACACCCTGCATATAGCTAACGCCAACGACGCACTGTAAATATCAGTGATGTAGGTCTGGAACATCTGCACACAAGACAGCTGCATGTCAAGGGAAATCGAGCGGCAGTAGCCCATAGTAGTTGAGCGTAAAGATCAAAAACAAAACTGTACAAGGTTTGTAACAGCATTCAGTTGACAGATTTCTCTTTTAGGCCGTGTAACAGGTCTCAACTGATAACGTGCTATAATAAATCATCTTAGCCCGGTTGTAGGGGTGGGCGATTTGCCAAAAAAACAATATCGATAATATCGCAATCTATTTAATCACAATCACAATCCACTATCTAAATTTTGAAATGCCCTGTAGACTGTAACCAGCCTTGAAAACGCCTGTAGATTTGCACCATTAGAACACAATATTGTGATAAACGAAAGTTCTGTTTTGTCTTAAGTTCCTGGCATTTTAGCTTTAACTGACGTTGCATCGTTTCCAATACGTCACCTGATTTAGAGCCATGTGAAGTCATTTGTCCGATCAACATACTGTAGCTGCCTTGTTGAAGTGGATCATTTTTACATACAGTTGAATTGTCACTGTCCGCATTCTAACTACCACTATAAGGGAAACTTCAACCATTTATACGTTAGCTAATTATTTTAACAGTTTATCCATTACTTTTAAGAGATTTTCTCAATTACTTTTAGCTAACTTTTTCAAACATATATCCATAACAGCTAACAATTTCACCTGATTTTCTTTTAATGAATGCCACCTTTTTAAACTCTTTATCCATTAACTTCTTATTTTTTTCAACTATTTATCTGTTAGGCTAATTTTATTGAACTGTTCATCTCAACATGTTCGCATCCCAGTCAGATACCGCCGCTTTGTCATGCGCCCCTTGTGTCTTATACAGAGGAGCATTTTAAAAGCAATTAGCCCCTGACACTTAAAAACCCAAGTGTCTTTTCCAGAAATATGCATTTTAATCTTCAATGTAGCGCCCTCAGCATCACAGTAGCAGCAAAATGTGGGGGTTTTTTTTGTTTTTTTGGCTGCTAATATGCTCCTTATGGTAAAGAATTACATGCTGTAAATCACCCACATGTAGAGTCCACCTTACTCTCAAGCCTGTGTTTGTTGAAATTGGCCCGCAGCACCAGTCCAGCACGAATCTAGGAGACTCATTATAGACACGCAAAAGCCCATTACTTTGCTCTGCCTGCAGGGAATAACACCTTTTTCTTCATTAACCAGCGAATATAAACTGTTACCCACAGTTTCCATTTTCCATTTCTGAACTGTACAACCTGATGCAAAATAACTTGCCGCTTACTCGGTTGACAGTTTTGAACAGATTATTCCCTTTAACACATGATGTCCTCAAGCATAACATCCTCAGATTAGGCGAGATACTTATTTATTTTGAGAAAACTACTGCCGTGAATACAGCATTTTTCCTGGTAACACTTGTCCTTAATAATTCTGTGCAGCCTCTGACTGATCCCCAAGCAGTTCAACTATTACTTGACTGTTTTAACCATGAATTCCTCCTTTCTCACCCTGCTTTCACTCAAACACAGTCTCTTCCTTATATGCAGCCAGCCAGATGTTTAGGCTGGAAGTTCTCCACAGAGGAGGCTTCAGTGGTATGCATGCTTGTTATTTATCTAAATTGTATTTTTCTCTTTAACATTTCAACATAGCATTTCCCCCCCTCCCCTTCTTTCTGCTCTCAGGGTTAGTTTACTTTAGCCCCAAAGTTGGAGGAGCAAAGAGGAAAATGCTTTGCCAGCGTACTCACAATTCACCAGTGGCTGACGTAGCTGATGAAGTTGAAGTTGACAGCTGCATAAATCACTAGCTCACGGTGCTAATAGGTGGCAGTATAAAATCAAGCACAGACCACCCATGCTGCAGGGCAGGAATAGGAGCATCAAGTCATATCTACCATACAGCACTGTACAGCCATCTGAAACACTCAACCCCCCTCTGGCCGCCCAGCCTGTTCCAGTCCAAGGGGCTCTCTAAGCAACACAGGAAAGGCCCGTCTGGCATCCACAGTGCAGTGATTCATATTTGGCACTTTCATAAAGGTTCTGAGCTGCTGGATTTTTTTCCCGGGCTATTGTAGAACGCTTCACTCCTCAATCGCCCTTTAGGAAAAACCTATAAACATTTCAAGGCCAGTAACTTAACAGGAGCCTGTGCTTTTTCCTCTTTCATAGGAAGATCTCTGTACGTCGTACTTAATGCACGTTTTATGTTTTTCCTCTTCACAGTGAGGAGAAAGGACTGCACACTCACCATTACCCTGTTTTTTTTTTCTGTGTGTGTGTGTGGTATATTTCCACATATGAATGGAGAGGTGCTTGAGCTCATTCAGCAGAGCTGCTAAAAGAAGTGTGAAGGTGGCTGTTTGCAGGGCCTCTTCTTTTGTAAAAGGGGAGATAAAACACACGCAGAGCATGAGGGGGTGGACCCTCATTGCACAAAGCAGAGCATATTGCTCAATAACCAGGCCTGGATCCCAAAAACAAGACTCTACCTTGGGTGAAGGGCCCCCCTGCCAATGGGTGTGATCTGCATGTGGAGATTGAATGTAGACCCCCTCCCCACCCCCTGTTTTATCTCACTGTGCTGAACATGCAATGGTATAATAATAAGGATAAATATTCTATTCGACTAGAATATATGTTTCTTATTTTCTTCCAGAATCTAAACGACACCACCACATCTCTGGTGAGGATGAGCCTGCCTACAGGTGGGAGATGGACCATCTGGTGACCTGGTGCAGCCAGAACAATCTGGAGCTAAACGCTCTGAAAACAGTCGAGATGATTGTGGACTACAGGAAGAGCCCAGCCCCTCCCGCCCTCACCACCCTGTGTGACTCCCCAGTGGACACTGTGGACTCATTCCGCTTCCTGGGAACCATCATCACTCAGGACCTCAGGTGGGAGCTGAACACCAGCTCCCTCACAAAGAAAGCTCATCAGAGGATGTACTTCCTGCAGCAGCTGAAGAAGTTCAACCTGCCAAAGACAATGATGGTGCACTTCTACACTGCCATCCTTGAGTCCATCCTCTTCTCCTCCATCACCATCTGGTACGCTGCTGCCACTGCCAAGGACAAGTGCAGACTGCAGCGTATCATACGTTCAGCTGAGAAGGTGACTGGCTGCAGTCTACCTTTCCTCCAGGACCTGTACGTCTCCAAGACTCTGAGGCGTGCAGGAAGGATTGTGGCCAATCCCTCCCACCCCAGACACAAACTGTTCGAGTCACTCCCCTGCGGTCCATCAGGACCAAAACCTCACGTCACAAAAACAGTTTCTTCCCGTTTGCAGCTGGACTCATAAACAAGACCAGAGACCCCCACTTGATTGATCGATTAATCAATCTACAGCAACTATGTGATAATTATTTAAATGTTTAAGTCATATTTTATCCTGAAATATATATATATCTTTATATTAGTTTTGCAGTATAAAGAGCAGAAATATTTTCATTATTATTCACAAAACCTGTGCAGAGACCGAAATAAAAAATGAATTGATTGAAAAACTCAAGCCTGATAAACCACACAGCAGAATTAAATGCAAAAATCTGTGATGGAGAAACTAATCATACCTGGAATTCACTTTAGCGCAGCAACATTTTTCAAAGTTTGCATATGAAAAACCTCCCCTGCTGCCCACTGACATGTCTTCTGTCTTAACTGACCGCACACTTCGATCTCTGCCTTGAAACCTCTGGCTCTGATGCACTTAAGCTGCTACGAGGTGTCCTTTACGGCCAATAAATGGCTGGAGGTCATCTCTCATTAAACTAGAGAGTGCAACAAAATTACTCCTGGTTGTGTTGTTGCCCCAGACGATAAAGAATGTTTATGGCAACTACCTGTACTCTACCTCGCACTCTCTGCCCAGGTGTGCTGACATGGGCAAAATAAAAGAAATGATGTTTGTAACATTGCAGGAGTATAAGCCCGGTCTATGTTTTATGTTAATGTCAGCAAAAATGTCTGCAAAAATTGTGCTTTGCTTGAATAATTAAGTGTGAAGTTCTCTTTTTTATGATGAGTTTGGGCAGATTTCATGAATAATGATCTGTTGTGTGTAAATAAGCATCAGTGGGTTTTTGTTTGATTATAGAACTACATAACCTTGAAATGACTTAATGGTAACCTTTAAATTTAAATTGTGTTCTAAACTTCAGCTAATACAGCAGCTCAATATGCAGATGTTCACTAATAACATAAGATTTAAGAGAGTAGAACGATACTGTGGACAAGCAGCAGTTTGTGGTGAGATCTATCAGGAGAGAAAACAGAGTTACAGTCTGGCTCAACCGGGCCCGTTAGTCTGACCGCTGACCATAGCTTAGCGTAAATGGTACAAGTGGTAATGTAATATATCTACCAGTATGTATCTGTGTATTATTTAGTGTGCACTATGCTTATGCACATATTGATAGAAAGTTAAATGCAATTTGCCCTTGGTGAGTTTATTATGTAATTTCTAAAGAAAAGTTGACAAATTATGGTTGAAGGTTGATTTTAAAATGATTTTTCCCATGGATTAGGGATGTCATTCTCTCTTTTTTCTTTAATGAAGTTTGATTTCAAAAGCAAAATTGTGAGTAATAAACCACAAAATGATGCACTCCGATTTGAGGATATCCTGCATGTCTAATTAAACCACTTGTTTAATTTAAAGTATTTTTGCACTCCGGTAAGCTCATTAATATCCGAAAGAAAGATGAATGATGAGCTGCTATTTAAATAAAATGGGAAGAAACGACTGCAGCGGAAAGGTTTGTCCAGTTAGATCGCTATAAAAATGGCATTTTGAGGCGAGTCTTTTACTACAGTAGTTCTGTAGTGTCTTTAAATGATAGAGTTCAGTATGTGAACACAGGAGCAGGCAGACAAACTGTTTTCACTGATATTTTTTCTGGGGTAAAGGCAGCAAGAATTACAAGGATATTCTATATAGTTCTCAGCATCTACAATAAATCAGTGTTGCTGTTGACAGAATCGCACCTGTGACTCTTTGCTTACATACTGCCTATGTAACCACAACACACCTGCTTGTATTTACATTTCCAGTGTTGGCAAAATATTAAGTTGCCATTTGTTTAAATAAATTACTCTGGTTTGAGTAATTTTCAGGTTCTAAACGGATGAAATGACGTCTCGCTCTATAATCGCTGCTTGACGTGTAGTCCCACCCAGGTATGACATCATGCTGTGAGGAACTGTGACATCATCCAGAACACTGAGCAGTGAACCCATCAAGCTGCCAATGACTTTTTATTTTTATTTTTTTAAATGTTGTCATGGGAGAGGTGCCTGCACTCCAAACAAAAGGCCCTCTTGTCCCTCCGTCCGCATCTGTCCGAAATTGCCTCCCCTAATTAACAAGGTCAGTTTCTGGAATTGACAGCATAAATATTAAACTGTCAAACTCTGTCTGTTGGCAACACCTTCCTGCGCGAGTCACTGACTGCCGAGTTCGAAGGAAAACAACACTGTTTGTGAGCACCTCATTCATTCCTCCTTGTACCTGCTAGAGTACTCATCTATTACATTTTGCTGCTATTTAAACTAGCACAGGTATAACCACACACATTTTAACATCATCCAAGTCAAAATAAATCTACTTTGTTTACACCCTTTAAAAAAAAAAAAAAAAAATCCTACTGTATATTCCAGATCTGGCGAAATTCTTTCAACTTTATTTCTTAAGAGTCTACAAGACAAGCCTGACACCGCTCGATGCGTCTGTGATGTCTGATATGAAGCTGGAACCAGCAACAGGTTAGCTTAGCTAGTATGAAGACTGGAAACAGAAGGAAACAGCTGAGGAAGCGCCTCTAAAGCTCACAAATTCACACATTGTATCTCGTTTGTTTAATTTGTAAAAAAATAAAAAATAAAAAAAAAAGTGTAAAAACGACAATTTACTTTCATTTTTACTTGTCACTTTTCTTACAAATTAAACAAATGAGATATAAAGTATGTCATTGAGCAAGCTTTAGAGGTGCTGGTCAGTGGATTTTCACCAGCTTTCACCATCTTCAGCTTCATATTTACTGTGCAGACTTGAGCGTGGTATTGTTCTTCTCATCTAATGCTCAACAAATAAAGTGAGTAAGTGCATTTCCCAAAAAGGAAGACTGTCATATTGCACCATAATGTGCAGAATTCTGAGAAAAACAGTCCTATCTTTGCTGTAGTCATCTCTTTGATGGTCTTGAACACAAGAAAATGAAGTGGCTGACTTTCATTAGCACAAAGAAGTTTTATTTGCTGCCGTTTATAGGTTGAAACACTAAATTAGCCTTAATCATTTTCCAGACAAAGCCTGGGATTGCAGCTGAAGAAATGTTCTGCCTGCAAATCTATCACCGATGATCTTTTCAGATGTGCATGATACATCTTGAGACTTAGGAATACATCTGTATTGACAGGCATAAAACCTAAACAAACTACGCTGACAAGAAGGAGAGCTGTGCAAACAGAAGATTAGAGGAGAGATGAAAGAAAGAGGAAGCCAGTTCAGTCAGTCGTTGCCAGCAGTCTGCGGCTTTTTGCTTCCATATCCAGTGGAGTGTTTTGAAGCATTCTAAATTAGAAAAAAATGATTTATATTCCAAGATAAATAAACATACTGCAATTAGTTCTGTTGATATTTAAGCGGGGAAAAAACCCCATATTGTCACTGACTACCTCTTTTGCCTCTCTCATAGTTACTGGAGAGATTAGTCAGTAATGTAAACAGCTGTTGTTATAAAATATAACAGATATCAGGATTTTCTGACATTTTATAACACCAAACAATGAATCAAGAAAAGAATCAATAAGAAAAATAGTTACTGCTCTAAACAAAAATGCCAGAACTAATCGTAATATACTAATAGAACAATCTGACAGGTCGGTGAAATGTGTGATTAATAATAAAATACAAGTAAGCTTTTTGTGATACTTCGTACTTACAGTACTCTACATGTACTGTACGTTGTGTGTGTGTGTGTGTGTGTGTGCGTGCGCGCGTGCGTGCGTGCGTGTGTGCTTGCTCTTCCCATGACTTGGAGGCATGAAAGGACACATAGTGAGCTCTTCTGATGGCTCCGCCTCTTTAGTGAGGCAACAAAAGTGCCATCGTGTTGTTTGGTTAGATTCGCTGTAACCCCCACACATCCATTGCTCCATCACACAGCAGCCAAGCACAAGCGAAGAAAACGCTGTCAGGCAGAGTTGGTTGCTAAACAACCAAGGTAGGCATCCTTGGGGATTAGCAGCATTGCCCTGGGTCTTTAGGACCCCTAGCTGTGCCAAGGGCTGGCCATGTCCTGCCTGCAGAGAAGTGTGACAGAGAGACCTGACAGCTCTGCTGCCTTGCCCAAGGACACGCTGTCACTAAGGCATAATAAGAGCGGGCTGAGTGGTCCGCAGCCATCAACAACTCCACGGCCCCCGCCGGACGATGAGAAAGAGCTTCCCAACAAAGAGGCGTCCAACAAAAGGCCCATGTTAAATTAGGCATTTAATTAAACACTCAGTCACAAGGGCAAAGCAATCAGAGGGGAATCGTGAAAACATACTAAAAGGACAAGGAGGGACAGATGAGCTCACAGAAATTACTTTTGGTTAGGTGAAGAAATACTGAACACAAAGTACAGAAAGATAATAAAACTGATGATATTTGGAGCTTGATTAAAAAATGAATATTGTACACCAGTGGAAAAGGACAGAAAATGAATACAGGTCCAAACTAAAAACAGCTATGAGGAGAAGGCTGCATTAGTCATGCATCACCTCAGGCTTAAAAATGATTCCTCAGCACATCAGAGAGTGAGACAGGATTTTAGATGGATAGATTTCTGTGCCGTTTGCGCAATTAAAACTGAAGTGTAGGATATAATAGCAGGCCGAGTTCACTGGAGCACTAAACATTTTTCCAACATAAAAAATGTATGTAAAATTAAAGGCTGTGTCAGTGGGACAAGCTGCACCCTGTAGCTTCAGTGGGAGAATCATTCTGTACCTGTTGAAACTTGTATTCTCCTGAGGTGTGTCACATTACACAGTGACACTCCTGAGGATGCTAGTACTGGTCTGTGCCTAAGTGTCAGGGATTAGACGCAAACTCCGGTTTCTTGGGTGAAAGTCGTGTGTCTGTGAAACCCTCCACTCAACCCCCGACCTCCACCCCTCTTGCCACTTTCTCGCTTTGGAAAGTACGTCGCGCTACGTCATCTGTTCCAGTCATCTGAAACTGGCGCGGACGACTTTACATTGCAGGTACACATCACCCTCGTGCGTCTGGATGAGACGCGAGGGGCTGCGACAAAACATCGATATCCGATGAGCTGGGGGTGAGAACGGGCTGTACAAACATGATACATGACACAGATTTAAAAACAATGTCATCTGATGTGCACCCAAAAAAATCAAAACCAAAAAAAGTATTAGAATGCTCATTTCTAAAACTCTGAAATTGCAGTTGTTGTTATTTAACGATTTAATTACAACTGTAAAGGTCTGAGGTATTGCAGGGGGTTAACGGAGAGCTGCTCTCTCAGCACTTGCTTAGTGGAGGATAATTACAGGGAGGCAAAACCTCATCAGAGTCAGAGGAATTGACTCTGATTTATTCAAGAGTGAAAGGATTCCTTGTAAGCCTTAAATAAATTTTAATTGCAGTAAGCTGTCGAACACAAGAGACCCCCTCCACCCTTCCCCCTGAACCCTGGTGAGTTGGAAACTTTGATTAGATAACAAAAAAAAAAAAAAAGGATTGAGGGGCGTATTAAGAAGCTGCAGGGGTCCTCATACTCACACAAAATACTTCATTTATATTTAAGAAGTTTTGCTTCAGTGCAAAAAAAAATGCACCATTTGGCGTGAAGTCACACACACACAGCAGCAGCTTTCTTACATGACGACATGTTGATTTGTCATAAAAAGAAAAAAATAGGAACTGATGTCATATTTCAGCAAATGTTTTACAGGTGTAACAAAAATGCAAATCAGATTTTATTGGCGAACTGAAAAATGAGTGTGTACCTGTAAGTCTTGAGTTTAAACACCAAAGTATAAATTGGTAAGAAGACAAAACCTAATTGACACACTTTGGAATGTGTGTTTCCGATATCTTTTGGCAAAACAGCCTCCTGCCCCCATGTCTCACTTGTCAAGTCATGTTGTGGTATTTATTGGTTTGATTTTCCAGATTTTTTTTTTCTTTACTTTTTTTTTTTTTTCGTGTGTCAGTGCTGCTTTCCTGCATGAATGTGTCTTTGTGGTGGCATTTTATTGTCAATTTTCACTGTAATATCCTTTTATATATGTGTGTGAGAAATCTGAATAACATTAAATTACAGTATCATCTTTGATGTTTCTGACTAATGATGAGGTCCCTACTTCAGCCAATGTTTGAAACGTGTGTTATTTATAAACATGTCTGCAAAAGCAATACTGTAGTACATGTACTGTCTACATGAGGTCCTAAAGTTTACCGAACATCTAATCCAGGATTCTGAGAAGTTCTTTTAAAAAATGCCAGAATGAAGGAATGAACTTCTTCAAAATCTGATCAGTGGCAGTCATACAAACATGTGCATGGAAGAGGGACAGACTGAGGTCCTGTTTTCATAAGAAGAAAGCACTTTCTGGACACCTCTCCCTCTCCGCATGTGTGTGCCCTGGAGAAAGGGGCCAGTCGAAGGTTTAAAGGAGCACTAGACAGGTGTCAGCAGTCTTTTAGGAAAGACAAATCTGTCCACAGCATTCGATACTTTCCCTGCAAAGTACAGGGAGAAAACTGTTTGGGCGGACAGTGAGAAAGATAGTGATGGATGGAGAGAGAGGGGGAGAGAAATAAATTCCTACATATACTTTCTGTTTTTCTTCTTTTCTTGTTTAATCTCTCTCTTTTTTTCTCGGCTTGTAGGGATAGTTTGGGGATGTACTATTGTGAAAATCATAGGGCTAATCAATCTTACCTTTCAGTGTTATTAAATATTACTGTAAAAGGCATATTGTTTTATAGCTACAGCCATATGTTTGGCTTGAAATAACTTGGCAAAACAAACTCATGCACCACCCATTCTACCAAGACTATAGGAACTTGAGCACACTGAATAAATGACACAAGGGGTTTAGAGTTCCAAACTTTATGCCTTAAAGAAACATACTTTTTTCTGGGTTTTAAGACCCCCGCACAAGTTGGAGCCTGCTGCTTGGTGTTCAGGCCCCGAGGAGTGAAAGGGACCAATAATAGAGCTGCGAGGAATGGGGGGGAGGGAGTCACGTTCCTGCAATGAGTCCAAAACAAACTCCTGCTAATTTTCATCTTTCAACCGTCTCCTGCTGCAGACATTTAAGGACTGAATCCAAGAGCGTTTGGAGAGAACCTCGCCCACATCTAAAGTACAGCCATTTCACGTTTCTTGCTTTTTCCACAAAAAAAGAGCAACATAAAGTTCAACTATATCGGGCCTGGCTGATAGCCATCCAGATTTAAAGTCACTCATCATTCGTGTTAAGCAGTGGAGTTGAGGGGGAAAAAAATGCCCCGCTTTTTGATGATTTGATTTAGTGCATCAACTGCAGACGCTGAAGGGTACCTCATCTGTTTGGATAAGATGTGAGGGGGGCATGACAAAGTGTCGGTACCTGATCACCTGGGATGAGAATGTGTTGCTTATAGTTGCAGTTCAGAAATGACTGTAATTAAATATTTTGGACACTTTTTTGCTCAAATGTGCAGTAAATGTGTGAATTTAAAATTGTAACTCAGCTGGTGTTAAAGTCAAGTCCAAGACATCAAAGTCACCCAGCGAGGACAGAACAGTCGTCTGGACCACAGTCATTTTTACCAAAATGAGGGAAATGCCATTAGTCAAACAGCCATTTTTCTCTATGAAGGACAAGGCATTCAATTTAGTGGGCAAAACTCAAATTGAAACTGAGACCTTTGCTGGTCAAAGTGGGATGATCTCAGTGGTGATGGGCCTTGAGGCTGCTGGTTGATCTGAGCCTGTCAAAGGTCTTGAGGCAGCTCCTTGAGGTCTTGAACGGCTCTGATGGCTCAGCAGTTTGTCTCAACAGGCGGATCATTCTGCAGCAGCAGCTCTTTCCTGCAGGGTCACAACCTGCGCTGGACAGGAAAGACCCTGCAGGCTCTGAACCACTCAGCGGCAAAGACCTTCTGACTGAACGCTATCTGTCTCTGGATCTCCTTCTCCATTTCCTCTTCATCTCTTTCATGTGGATTTAAATGCTGCTGTTTGTTTGTACGGCACATTTCTGCATGTCTAAAGATGGAATGGACCGGATTTAAAAAAAAAAAAACCATTTATGAATTACATGCTAGTGTAGTGTTCAAATAGGACAACTAATTTTTCTTTGTGACTGACTTCCATTCTGTAAATCTATCTGAAATATTATGCAGTTGACAGTCAAGACACAAAGTTTAAGGCAAAAAAAAAGGTCTAAAAAAATGAAGAAAGAAGAAGAAAGGGTTAAATTCAGCAGAAGTTTGGGCTCAGATTGTGCAGCCCTCCTGATGAGATGTTCAAGAACACGGCAACAGAAGAAAAAAAGGAAACCAAGAGGAAGAACAAACCACAGGCGTCTCTGTGGAAAGCCTTAACCTGCCTCTGGCTTGATCCCCTCCACAAAGGAGAGCTTTGATGGGCTGATGCGGCGGCTTGTAATGAATATCACCGACAACATCTTTACACCTCCTCCTACGCACCGCTGAAGTGACTATGTCAACAGATGCTTTTTAATATCTGAAAAATCCTTAATATCTCAAATCTGATAGAAGTACATTACACTACATTACAAGTACACTACATTTTAACCAGTATTTCTTTCATTTTAATGTACACCGAAGCTGCCTGCCTTTCTGTAGCTGTAATTGCAGAAGTTGGATTAATTCACCTCATCTTGTACCGAGATGACAGAGCAATTATCCTCCACTCCCCTTCCTTCTTGGCTCACGTGAGGCTTCTTAATAGTCATGGTATTTTCAAACCATTCAGGATGGCTCATTATCCCAGGCAGCTGTTACTGCAGGGATAACCTCAGCTCTCACTGGCCTGTCAGAGGCAGCTTCTCAACTAGAGATCTCTATCAAGACTGAGCATGTGCAGGTAACAGCCGTGGTCACTGGGTCACACTTTCGTGGCTCTTGGCCTTTGCAGTGCTCAATAGGTCAATGTGAATGCAATGGTGAGCATTTTCTTTTTTTCTGCCATATGTATACCAGAAAAAAAGATGGTATGTACGTCACTTTACTTTTCTCTATGAGAGCAGGCTTTTCAATACACCCATCGAGTGTGACCATCCGGAATAGGTATAAAAACTACATGTCATATGAACTAGATTGTTTGAAGCCTTCAGGTGCATACAATGTGATTACAAAACCCTGGATTATAATGTGGTGTACTTGTTGCATCCATGTTGGTCTCTCCCGTCTTGCCTCGTCTTCATTCACTGTAAAATATTAAATACAGCAAACACGCACACAACGATGCATTTTATAACCCCACATCTCATCCTCATGTCTTGTAGGACCTTAGGCTATCTCCTCTTTTAACAAAAGCAACTTGTTCCGTGAGAGGCACAATTAAAGAGTGGGAGGCAGGAAGATTACACACAAGCTTTATAGGCACCTCCAAATGACTCAAGAGCAGACTATTCACCAGCTGGTCAAATTATCCACCATTGTCACGAAACATTCAAAGCCAAGTTTACCCTGTAACGCACCCACCTCTCCCCCTTCCAGCGAGGATATCTCTGCAGGGGTTACATAAAGTCGAGGGGAGATTGAAAATAGTTCTGACGTTTGGGCAAAGTGAAAAAAAAGCGGTCAGTCTGGCTGCTGTCAGAATAGATAAAGCCACAACAGTCTTCAAAAGTCAGGAACATCGAGCACAGTAGATTAGTGTGAAGGAATTGGGTAATAACTTTAACACGTGACATCTCACCACTCTCTATCACGTATGCAACTTCAAAGGGGGAAAATATGGTATTTATTGATGGGCCCATATTTCATTTCTTCTCTAATGCCGGTCAGGTTTCATTGGACAGGGCAGGGAGAATAGAAACCAGATGATTACGAGGCCTGGGCCCCAAACTCTGGCTGAGCTTTCATATTAGGCCTGCGGGTTGCAGGGTCAAATCCTGATAGGGGAGAGCCCCGTCCTCTCATGGATCATGGGGCAGAGAGAAAAATCGCCTCGACCAATCATTCCCAACATGTCTATCATATGAGCTCAAGTAAACCTTCATCAAAACACCCATCACGTGCTAAGTTTTGTTTTGACCCATTTTAAATTGGGTGACAAGTTGTAGTACAGAAAAGTAGATAATTAAACAATTTAAACAATAATTTCTTCACACAATTGTCACATAAACTGGTTGCTTCAAACATTAATTACTTTTAGAGAGCTACTTTAACTGTTTAGAAACTTTATCTAACTATTTAAACATCCCTTGACTTTAGCTAACCATTTGGACTTAGTCTATTCTTTGCATTGCTCAGCCTTTTATTCCACCTGATTTTCTCAGTTCTGCAGTGCAGCATATATATTTTGCCCTACCAGCAGTGTTATTACATATTTGGTTCTAAATACAACCTCCAACACATGACATGCAACACGTGACTGCAGAGAGGAGGGCAACGGGCTTGTGTGAGCCATCTGTCCCATTTCACTCTGCAAACGCCAAAGGGATTTCCACAAAGCAAACACTGGTTAGCCTCGCTATTTAGTGTGGAGAGCCACGAACTCCAGAAAATAGCTCAGTCTGGCCCTGATAGGGCACCAGTGTGTGTTTAAGAGTGTGTAGTCCATATGATTCTGCATCAGCCCGGATAGCTGAAGACATGAATAATTTGCTGGCAGAGATCCAAGCTGGATGTGGTTTGACTCGTTGCTGTAGATTTTCTCCCAAAGGGGGGGATGGTGGTTTGACTATCACTTACAGTGGCTGGTGCCCTGCAATCTGAGCTCCTCTGTGATTTAGCCACGCTATGCCTGCTTGCTAGACTGATATTCATGCTGTCTTGTAATAATCACTATACGGATGAAAAAGACATGTCGGTCTGTTGCCTTCTCACAGTTTCATATTATTGATGGAATCTGTGATCAGCTGCAACATGTTGAGAATGATAGAATGACATCAAGGATGAAATGAAAGTCTGTTTCTTACATAATGTAAAAGTTAAAATTCCTCTGTGGCTGTTTAAATACAGTTGTTCGTAATGTACTTTGCATTTCTGAGCTGTCAGTTAGATGACATGATGTTTCCAATGCAGTTTGTGATGGAGTTCGACAGTAGAGCCATTTTCAGCAAGCTAAAACAATCCGTATTAAAAAGGTGCAATTTGTAAGATATGGCCATAATTTTAGTTTAAAACATTCAAAAATGAAATAACATAATATACAGAATATCATTAAAAACAACCCACGTGACAATATGTCGCAATTTACCTCGATTTACAGTCTTTAACTTCAATAACAGAGCTTTCATCGACCACATAAACTTCAGCGAACTCCAAAAAATAACTTCAATCATCTTCTAGTGAAAATAACCGTCAACATATCTCTGGGTGTACTCTCCAATTCATATCAAATTATTATTCCCTTTCATTTCAAAGAACAATTCAGTGTATATGGAAATGTGATCAACTTCATGGTGATGTGAAATCCTGCAGCCACATTTCACGTTACTCATTAGAGAGCAGGGAGTGAGTAGCCCCGAAAGAAACGCCAGTATCTGCTCCGTGAAACAAGTCATTCAGGAGACATTCTGTGATTGCTCATTGGACAAACTGATATGGAGCGAATAAAGAAAGTCTTACACGAACACTTTACCACACATAGAGCTTCCCGTTAGTGTACGGGCCTCTTATTGCGCAGCTCAGCCATCTGTCTCTCAGCAGTAGGTCCTTGTTACCTGTTGTACTCTTTCTTACCCTGCTCATTCACCAATCCAGTCTCGGTGCCAGCAGTCCCTTTCACCATCTTGTTCAGTAAAGAATTCTCAAAGACAATTTCTCACAGAAAGAGGGATGTCTTCGTAACGGGAGGCTTTCTACGCTGCTTATTTAAACTATTAGTATTCGTTAGTATTAGTTATTAAAACTTGTTAAAACTACCAACTTTCTGATTCTTCAGCATGATTTGATTTGTACAAGCCTAAACAAAGGGAGAAACTATCTTCAATAAACCCTCTAAGGTTTCAAATGTAAGCCACGTCACTGTGAGAGCCTTTGGCAATGGGCGAGGTGGATATTGAGAGTGATGGGGGACAGATGCTTCTCCTTAGAGCATGGGAGGGGATTTGCCCATGGCCCCCGCTCAGATGAGATGCTAAGTTTACGCTGCACCAGTCTGCAACAGTCTTAGAAGTCAGTTGGATGTCCAGACCCGTACCATATGGAGTTAGTTAGAAGCAGAGCAGCCCTTTCCTCGGGCCCTTTCTGTCTCTGTACGGGACCAGCAGTAAGCAGTCGTCTCAGTGAGACATTTTCCAGCAAAAAGCTTCAAAGTTTACAGTCAAAGTTTATGTTTTTTGGACATGAGAACAAAAAAGCTGGCATCTAATAATGATGAAAGGATTCCTGAGAAGGTGCTTAACTTCAAAAGCATTATAGTGCGATGAAGGTTTAATTTGGTGGATGTTTGCCATTCATAAGCATGTTGTTTGATATATTATGTGTAAATTATGGACATTCATGCTGACAAAACTATATATATGTGTGTGTATGTATGTATGTATATAAATATATATATATACCCACACCCTGTGTTTTAAGTGACTTTGTCCACTTGGTGAAATTGTGACAACATTAAAGTGTCTAACCATTTTTGTAGGCAACAAATCAGCAGGCACATACTGACTTTAGACATGTAAATTCCCATAGAGGCTTGGCTAAACTTGTGTTTGTGTCATGATGTTTTCCATGAAATTCAAAAAAATAATTTTCTCAAAAACCGAGCAGCTGTGCCGTTCTTTATAATGACCCTTAGTTAACTTTGCACCTAATGCGGTCATTATCATTGAATAACAGGAAGTTAATTTTCCTGTTCCTAAACTACCCAACCTTTACTGACCAATGACCTCTCAGAATAAGGGGTCAGGGGCAATTATAAGCAAGCTGGTAATAGTGCTTTAGTGGGTCCAGATGTTGCTCGCCTCTATTAGTTCAACTCACTGCACAGATAAAATGTCCACAACAAACTGCATCAGGGTCAGTCTTAAAGAAACCCTGAGCACAAAGAAAAAAACTGGCTGGAACATCAAAACGTGTTTCATCTACCCCTTTACATAAGCTTCTTACATAACGTGAAATGCAATGTTGTTTAATATGCTGGTTTGAACTATACAAGACTATTAAATCATTGTTTTTAATCATTGGTTTGGGTATTTTCTCATTTGAGCACAGTTTTAACAGGTTTGGATCATTTCAAGTGCAATACTCGGATGCAATATGTTAATTTTAAAAAAAAAAATCTCTCATCTTTCCTCTTATGTAAACTGCCTGAAGCAACTTAGTGTAGCAACAATGTTAAAGATGTTTCTTTGAATTTAGTGAAAACAATTTCCCTGTGTTTCCTTGTAATTATTTGCTGAGCTGCAGTGGAGGTCCTGGTAGTCACATGTAGTTTTGTGGCCGGGTCAAATGTCAGCAATAAACCTACACACAAACACTACTTTAAAAAAAAATAAAATAAAAAATACGACTTGATTATCTCTAACTGCCACACATTAGCTTTTGTTTAGCACTCTTAATTTTTTATTTCAAGTCCAATATTCACTCTCCTTTTAGCTTTCTTTTTAGTCTTCACTGGAAATATCTGTCTGTTTAAGTTAATAAATGCTCCATATGCTCACCAGCTAGTTGATAACTTTGTCTGCCTAGGTCAGTTGTTGTAAGGCGGGTTTTTAGAGCTTTGTCGCTGGAAACATCCGGCTGCCGTGGCTGGAAAGAGGTTTGACTAGAGCGGGGAGTGAACCAAAAAGGTTTCAGGCTTGGAAAACCAAAACAATGATCTGAACGATGTGAAAACGCGCCGTAGAGTTGAGGGGAACTGCCGAGTTAGGTGGTTATTGTTTGTGGAATAGTTTGTATTAGCGCCTTTTCACATTACATGTTGTCATTTGACAGATTGTTTACATAAAAAAAAATGAGTTAGTGAAGATTTAACACACAAGTATCAAAACAGATTTGAAAAATTCTGAATTTATCCTTTCAAAACATCCAGCTATACCACCCTATGTTTAAAAATTGCACTCATGAGCTAATTTTACCCGTGTTAAGCCTTACTTTCTTGTTTTGAAGGTGGGGATCCCCAACATGTCTTTATTTGAGTTCCCCCTTGTGTATGTGACGTTTATTTCCACCTACAGGGTTGTTGGGCTAGCTTGGTGGGAGTATATTTCACTCCCAGAGTGTCAAAACACCTTCAGCTTAACGGGAGGAGACATGAGAAAATGGCACAGTTTGTCTTGTTCCTGTCCAAACAAACATTACGTTTTTAATTTTGTATATTTTAACATTAAAAAGGTGCAGCTGCTGCAGACACATTCATTCTGGGCTATACAGTTGACATTTTAGTCATCATTTGGAATGGCACATTTAACAGCGATGCAGTTTGTTGTGTATCGACTCCTGCGGGGTGTCTGGATATAGTCAAGACACAGTCGAGAGATGTGCTCGGGGTTATGCATTATTTATTTGAATAGAGGTTTTTTTTTGTTTGTGACTTTACAGCTCCCAAAACAAAACACATTTATTTAAAATCATATAAAGGCAGAGTTTTTAAATTCTCTCACTGCATAATAATCATCTCCAGCGGTTTAATAAAAAAAGATTGAACTAAAAACACTCACTGTTTGTCATGTTTGCCATGCAAGAGACGTAAAGTGCTGGTTCGAGGGTTTAGAGGGTAGTCCATGAACAATTTATGTGCTCTTTTGTTTGTTTACTGTGGTTTGCTGCATTAAAATAAAGTCAGCTGAAGGAATCTCTCATGCTCGTATTCCTTCTCTCTGCATGTCTCTCTCTCTCTTTCACACACACATACACACACACACACACACCCTTCCCAGCCATTTGCTCCGTCACACCCACCCTTGGCTGGAGCTGAAATTAATTGCTAACTAAAAAAGTGCCTAGCAACTCCCTCGCTGCACAGCAAAAACACATCAACAGGTTGTCACTTGTGATATCGGGCAAGTTACCTCCTCTGAATTATAAGAACCGACACCAGTAAATGATACACCGCCAGAGGAATTTGCATGACATCACTTAGTATGCCATACTGGAGGAAATCACATACAGTACAATGGCTCTTTAGTCTTTAGAGAATGGAAAAGTTGTCTTAAACTGTGGTACATGGCTGCAGCATCGACAGCAAGAAGAGATATACTGCATCACAGTGATAATCCACATGATTATCATTTCCTTTCATGCCTGCTGCAAATGTCTTTCCTTTTATGTCCAATACTGAAACACAAACAGACTTTCCAAAACCCACTGTTCAAGATTATTTCACCCAAATTTGCTATTTTGATCATGCACACTATTTTTAACTCCCACATCAACAACTGCTTATCGTAAAAACCTTACAGCAATGATAATACAGTAACAGCAGCAATCGTCATCCTCAGCTGCCCTGTCCCCTAAAATTTGTGTTTATATTCTACCAAATGTTTTACTTAAAGCGACTATAGCGATATATTCACAATACCAATGTAGCAAATGACGTGAGCTCAATGTGACAATGTAAAAAGGGTCACTCATAGTGATGAACTTACAGAGAATTATCACCTAAATCAGCAGCTCCCCTCAGCTTTATGTAACCTTATAGAGAGTGTCAGCTCATTGTTAGCTGTCTGACACGCAACTTTACTGTTTTGATTCACTCTCACTGCTCTCATTGTGACATTTACCAGATCTCATAGTAGGAGTTGTAATGATTTTAAAATTAATATTCTACCTAAATGTACTGTATGTACAGTATGTACAGTGTTCCCTGGATTTTGAATTGAATATGAATGTATTCTTTTTCTATTTTCATGTCAATTTACATTTTGCTTTTCTATTTTTATCAATGCATGTATGTATATTAATGCAATTAATGTTGTAATCATGTAATGTGCCCTTCGCGTCCCACCCAGATGCACAAGGGTTTAATGTACCAGCAATATACAGCCAACCTCTTCAGCATCAGAAGACTTGAACAGATGACGTTGCGCATCATACTGTACTTTCCTAAGCGAGAAAGCGGCAGAGGGGTGAAGGTCGGGGTTGAGTGGAGGGTCACACACACGACCTTGACCTTGACGACTTTGACCTAGGAGACCAGAGTTTGCATCACGTTTAAAACCAAGAATCACCAGTCATTTCCTGAACCTAACCAAGTAGGTTTTGTGCCACACCACATCTTCTGTCAAACATGGCGCAGGCAGTGTTATGGCATGGGCATGTATGGCTGCCAGTGGAACTGGGTCACTGGTGTTTATCGATGATGTGACTGATGATGGAAGTAGCAGGATGAATTCTGAGGCGTATAGGACTGTACTTTCTGCTCAGATTCAGACAAATGCTGCAAAACTGATAGGACGGCACTTGACAGTGCAGATGGATAATGACCCAAAACATACTGCGAAAGCAACCCAAGATCTTTCCAAGGCAAAGAAATGGGATATTCTTCAGTGGCCAAGTCAATCACCTGATCTCAACCCAATAGAGCATGTTTTTCAGT
>JBBPCS010000123.1:205574-239800 GCA_037974645.1 Hollardia meadi
AAAATAAACCCACACCCCCCCCCCCCCCAACACACACACACACACACACACAGAAAAGAGGGCATGTTGTCAAAAATCAGCTGTGGTAACGTTTCACATTTTCTGAGACACTATTTGTGGCTGCTTCAGTCATTTAATGATTGATTGATTTATTTAATTAAACTAAAATCATACCATAATAAAAGAAAAAATCCCCTCTATCCTCCATAACTATATAAAAAAAATTTTTTTAAGTTTAAAATCTGCCTTGTGTCGCACCAACAAATGGATTCAGGCCCTCATTGTAAACCTTTTCCATTTTATTATGACGAGCAGTTTTGTGAGGATTTTTTTTGCACCTCATTCATCATCCATTCTCAAAGTGCGCATTATTATAGCCTAATCAACGCATGCTGCACTTTTCCTAAGTGCTGAAACTGCCTGAACAAATGCGATAGGAAAAAGAAAGAGAAGAAAGACGAGGAGGAGGAGGAGGAGGAGGAGGAGGGGGCCGGGCTGGACCGCAGAGCTATTCTCCTGCTGGAGAGCTTCATGCACGACGGGCTGCATACCGACGCTGCAAGAAAATGACAAGGTATTTTATTTCAGAGCCACACTTATGAGGAGGGTTTGGGGAACTTTTTCAGCGTAGGGATGTGGGAGAAATAAATATTTTGAAGTTACTTTTTGCAGTTTCTAGGTGCAAAGTACTGACACAAACAAATGCAGGGAGAAAAGATAACTTCACAAAAACACATTGGATATTAAATGTGGATTCAAAATGAAATGCCCCATCACCAGGGCCAGTGTTTTCTTCTGCTTCTTCTTCTTTTCTTGCAGAGGAGGGTTGAGACCCAAAGCGGCAGCAGATCGTTCCCACATGCTTCCCCGCTGCTCAGCTCTCCAGAGGTGTCAAGCCAGCCTGAAAGAATGAAGTGCCTCCCTATTGTGCTACCCAACTATTATGTGCTTAACATTTCCATGACAAAGATGCCACTCGACTTCTCCTCCATCCTTTCAGCTGGAGGGCCCTTGTCCCCCCTCCTCTAATAAAACATTTTGCAGCAAATCATTGATTTAAAGCCACTGAAGTTGACCAGAGAGAGGGGTGGCATCATCTGCAATACCATGAAAAGAAAATTAATAATAATTGTGCTAAAAAAAAATAAATAGTACTACGCACAGTAAATAGCTGTGCAATTTTCGTGCCCATAGCTGAATTTAAACTACCAATGTCTGATTCTGCAAAAGGTTTGTTTAGCATGTTCAGCATAAACCCAGATTTTTCCCAGTGGATGCCAACACTGAACTGAATTAGAATGTTTGTAAAATGTGATGTATATATATATATTTTTTTTACAGACTGTGCCTCTAACAGGCAGTGATTGTAAACTCTGATACCTGAGTATCAGCAGAGGGTGTTGGTGAAGGAGGGGGAAGAGGGGGGGTTTGTTGATTTATGGAGCCAGTTGCTTTTGACAACAGCCAGCTAAATCAAGACATTGCAGGTCATTAGGCTATCAGTCAACAGTGGAGGCTGGCCTGCATTTTAAATGAGCCTGTAGTGTAGTTACAGACACAGGAGTGTGTATGCAGTGTAAGTTAACACATTTGTTACACAGCTGTGTTTCGAGACCAGGGGTATCACTCGACAGACATCATTTAAAAGAGTAAAAAGTCCGTACTCATCTCACACACCCTCCAATATAAAAAAAATTCTTTTAAATGAGGGAATTTGATTTTATCTTCACGAGCGATCAATGTTTTTAATTGAGGCAACCGGCCTTTATTTGTACTGCCAACTAAGGGACCAACACATAGCCCTTCACATCAGTTTATTATGAATCAAAATTGTTGCTTTTACCCTTAAAGTGCTTTATTTCATGCATAAATGTCCTTCACACTTACACAAATCTTAACAGTGTTTTCAGTGTGTGTAAAATCAAGATTTTCTTATTGATTTAATTAATAATTGATTTTAATTCTAAGGGAGAAAGGGTCACCTGAGAAAACAAAAAGGTTCAAGGTGATGCTTTTCTGTCAGTAGGACAGATTTTTGCTCATAATGCCAGTGTCTTGGCTTGTGATTACTGACCCACCATGCTTATTATAGCAAAATAGTTTTTTGTTCATACAGAAGCCACAATGGACCAAGCAACAAACATGTGTTATAAAGGTTTTCAAACTCCTTGAAAACCAGTACTTTCCTTTGGAATTAGACACAACACTTATGAAGGAAGCGATAAGGCTAAATCAAATAACTCAGTCAAGGATGATGTATCTTCAAGTTTCCTTTATGCCTTCTATAAAAGTGTATCAATAAGGCAATCATACAGTGGATTTAGACATTTCTCTCTCTAGGCTATACACAGTGAATAAATCATCTCATAGCCTCAAACATAGAGGATTCTCTGAAAAAAAATCTATATAGGCTATACACATATATACAATGCACATTAGATGCAAGAGAATACAGTCAAAATAACTTCCCTTTAAAGCTGGAATTCTCAGTATTTAATTCACATGATGAACATCTGGATGTAACTATGTAGCATGTAATAAATTACTGTTTCACTTTAACTCCATTTCTATTTACAAGCTCCTAAATTCCAGCATTAAATACCCGCCTGGTGTCAGGCAGCAGAGTCATATAAAAATGGTTCATATCTTTAAAAAAGATTGGCAGTGCACAGCATATACTGATTAAACGTTGCATTGTTACCAAAACAAGCCAACCGTGTCTCTATCATGATCAGAGTCTGTGACTGAGAGAAAGCAGACAATCTAATTTAGCTTATCACATAAGCAAAGAATCTGTAGAGCCGTGGAGTGGTGTGGTTTGATAAGAGAGCAGTCTGGAGCTCAGGCCGCTTGAAAATATCTTTCTGGTCTCACTTGCATAGAAAATATCCTAATGTGATATCCTTCAGCTTCTAAAGCTCTGACATCAAACAAGGCCTGCGCCAAAACGCCCTCTCCTTTAGTCTTTGAGGGTCTAACCTTTCACAATAGAAGCAGGTCAATGAGTGACAAAAGTTTAGATTGCCTTTTATCCGGACAATAGTCGGGGCAGATTATGAACCCTGGGACTAAATGAGGGGCAATAGAGCCAAAATGGATGCCAACAGGGTCAAAACACAGTGGGCCGCTGGGAGAGACGTTCCGCTCTCCGGCTCCTCTGGATAGTCCGGATCCGAGGGGTCTTCGTCGTAATCTGGATCTTGGCCGTAGTCGGACCCGCTGCCCTCATCCCTCACGGGGGAGTCGAAGCACAGCGCCTTCATGCTGCTCTTGACAAACTCACAGATGGCCCTCTCCGTCCCGTCACACATACAAGTTTCCAGTTGCTGACCCTTGGGTATTTTACGCATGTTCGCGATCACATTCCGGCAGGCGCTTGTGCAGATCGCCCCGCTGAAAAGTTTCCCGCAGTGGTGCAAATAATCGTGCATAGCGGAGCTACACTGCTGGTCTCTCTCGCACTGGCGCCGAGCTTCCGTGCAGCCGGTGCTGGTAGTCCTGGGCAGACAGGGCTCGATGGCCCGCTTGGTCCTGGTGCACACCTTATCGTGGGCGCAGCTGCAGTCCTCCAGAGCCGGTCCGTTTTTGGTCAGATTGAGCTGGACGAGCGAGGAGATGCAATGGCTCGGGCACTTCTTCCTCTCCCCGTTAAGCACGGGGCCACATGCGCGCGTGTAGTGTTCGTACGCGTAATTGCACTCGGGCTCGGCTTGGCAGTTCATGATGGCTTGCCAGCATATCAGCCGCCGACCGTGGGACGGCGAGGCCACAGATAAGTAGCCAAAAATCAAAAGCACGCAACCAAGAGGCCAAACAGATCTATAGACGCTCTGGGCCAGTGCGCCAGAGCTTGCCATTGTTCTGGCTGCAGGGAACGGTGAAACTCACAGCAGTGTCATATGTGAAACTTCTATACCACTTCCATGGATACTGTCTTCACTGGAGAGACTTATTTATTCCGAGGCAGATGGTGTGTGATAGGCCCTTGTGTGGGCGTTCAACAGGCTGGCACTGAGCTGTGTAATCCCGGCTCCATAAACCCGTCAGAGCTGATCCATTTGAGCCGGATTCTTTCGCGAACCTCCCGTTATCCATACATTATTGGGGGCAACAATGATAGAAACTCACAGGAGTACAAAAAACAAAAACAAAACAGAGACGCTAAAACAAAACTTCTCCACGGGTTCAGGAGAGTTTCGGCAGCGGCTCATTCCATCGCAGTAATTCCGAGTTCACGCAACAAACTGCCTTCAGTTCAGCGACTCCCTCTTGCGTCCTCGTTCCTAGCGGATCTCTACCAAAAAGTCCCGAGAGCCCTTTGGTGAACTGAGCTCGATCCTTTAGCAGTCCTTGTGCGCACTGGAGTGCAAACAAATAGTGCATGGGGTGTGGGGAAACAACAACCCTCGCGGGTCGCAAAGTGGTCCTCTACTCTCTTCCCTTTGAGCATTTGTCAGTCTGTTCCTCAGCCCCCTCTCCACACATCAGAGAGGTGCCTCTCATTGGTTGGCCACTTGTTGTGGGTTTCTACGTAGCGATGGGCGGGAGTTGGAAGGGAGGAAGATGGTCTTGAGAAACTTAAGGTGAGGTGGGATCACTGTGTGAGTCGAGGAGAGAAAAGCCCCCCCTCCCCTAATTTAATCTGAGGAACTTCTATAAACAATGAAGCTCATAGTTCTTTATAAAATCATATTACACACCATAAAAGTATGTGTTCACATTATTACAAAGCACAACCCCATTACTTCTTTTGTAGGATAGTAAAAGCTATACAGGGATATTTAAATGGCGTGCTGTACTCTAACTGAGGCTTTTAGTGTATAAATATTTGTAATTTGAAGAGTGGGCTATTGGATCCCATTCACAGAGTGTGTTGGAGAGTACAGATTTCGCAGAGAGAGAGAGCAGTCCTCACATTCAAGGAAGTGGTTTTATCATTGTTGTGATTTCTTAATGTATATCCTAAAAAGTACATGAAGACACATGTTTAGAGGGAAACACTCATGAAAATATTGTTCATATTTGTCGGTAGTAGTTATTGGTTCATAATCCTTTATTTACAACACTGGAAACAAACCCATAACTTCTTCTGCATGACATGGACAGTAGCTTCTGACATGTTATACTTATTTAAATGTTTGCTGCGCATTTATCGCCTCTTAAAGTTATGTTGATTTTTTTAAAATACACATTGCTATTTAAAGTATTTCGTGGCACATTTTTCTTGCTGACAGAAAATAAGATGAGAGGTAATGACACGTAACAATCGTCCCCAGCCACAATGGAACTGGGGGCATCGCGGTCAAAATAATATGTGCTGCAGCCAACTTAACGCCACAATAAACACCTTTCCATACTGCAATATCCTGTGGATAATTGATAATAACACTGACTGCACTGCTGTAGGATAATAAATTGAACTCCACCACCTCTTGCCCGCAGCACTAATGATCCTCACTCATAATTTAATCATCCACATCCTTTTAGCTCTTCCTCAGCCGAGCAGTTGAGTGCAAATTAATTGTGCTATAGCAGAGCACTCAGTGAACATCATTTAATATAATCACCCATTAAGGTTGACTTCCCTCATATTGCTGCACCACACATGCTGTCAAGTGTTAAGCCTGTGCTCCGGCACTTTTCTTTGCAGTGTCTCGCCTTAACATGTGATCTAATATTAATCTTGCCCAGTCGTACTAATGTTCGTTAGAATGACTTCAACCTCGTTTAGAGACAGTATATCATCAGCCTGTGATTTCAGGTGGTCTACAAACGTTTTGAACTCTGTTATCAACTGATTTTACCTTCATTATGAATTTTTAACAGCGCGAAACAGGTGTAAAGATGCTGCATTGGACACGAGTTATGAAGTCAGTTGTTTTTCCTGCATGTAAATCGGAACATCTTGACTCAGCCTTGCAGTCTGGTCAGTTGTGAATATCTGTGGCCCAACTGGAACAATCTGCTTCCTCTGTGGTGGATTTCTCTCTGCATAATAGTTTATCATGGGCATAAGCAAAATATGTCACAGAACAACAAAGTCAGTTTAGAGAAGTAACGTTTCAAATAGCAATTGTGGAGTGTTAAAATAGCTTTTTTTGTATATCGTTTATATACTGATTAAAGTAAAACAAACACACACACACACACACACACACACACACCTGTTGGTTGTGATTCATATCTGAGTTTCCGCTCATGTTTTCAATAGTTTTCATTTTCAGCAGTCTGACAGCGAAGTGGAAAAAGAAGATAAAAGAGATTTTATAAATATATATATTGTAAAATTACGTTTTTCTGAGGTAAGGGTTCTTTTCTGGTTCACGAAAATCATACAGCAGATCTGCGATTTTGTCTCTCACAGGTCTGAATCATAGTTTTCTGTTTTTTGCGTGTTTATTGGTTTTGACAGAAGTGAATTCGACCACAGCAATGACAACAAACATATCCTTAAACCCTTGTTAGTGCTCCAACTAACAATTATTTTCATTATTCACTTATCTCCTGACTATTTTCTTGATTAATCAATGATTTGTTTGGTCTGTAAAATGTCAGAATATTTAAAGTGCCTATCAGAGTTTACTGACGAGCAAGTTAACATACTCAAATGTCTTGGTTTTGTACGCCCAACGGCCCAAAATTCACTGATTTTAAGATTATTCTCATAGGATACTAAGAAAACTGGCAAACATTCATGGTTGAGGACCTGAAACCATTGATTTTGTTTTGCAATTCTTTCTTAAAAAAACACCTTAAACAATTATCAGGATTATTTAGGCTAATTTTTTTTCTGTCAAAATGAATTGACTCGTCATTTCAGCATGATTTTGTAGAGACAAATTGAGCTCAAGGCTTTGCAGACATTTGTTGATTCTAATTTATGCTGCCAACATTAATCTGTCACTACAAAAAAACACATTTTAAATATAAAAGTATAAAAACCAAACAAACCTGGGCCAGGTCTTGAAGCAGCCCTGAATGTGCACTTCTATTTTTCTGAAACCTTTCTTTGAACGTCAAAAAGGTCAATAAAAAAAATCTCAATAGCTTGTTTGTTTTAGAAATGACTCTGACTTCTTCTTTCCAAGAGATTAGATATCTTCCTGGACATCCTTGTCAAAATGACACAAGAGTGTGCGTGTGTGTGTGTGTGTGAGTAAAATGATAGCCCACATGTTGACACATGAGTGAGAGGAGGCAGTTTAGCTCTTGAGGCTTGATGTGGATGAGGGAGTCAGGGAAAGAGAGCAGCGAGGGCACAAAGGCTGTTTGTGTTTCAAACAGCATTCTGATCTCAGGAATGTACCTTTAGGCCACAGCCGTGAGCTTCCCACTGCAAACAATGCACTCAATGTCAGTTACGCCTGGCTAGCGCAGACGCTGCTGGCGCTACTCCAAGGTCCCAACTCGTTGAAAATGATGGATACAGGGAACTCAATACCTCAGGAGTCCCTCTTCTGCTTTCCCTCCAGCACAAAGAATGAGACTGTGTGCTCCGACAAAAGATTTTTTAAACACCAATGTCTTCATTGTTTCAAGTGCTTTTAGCACAACTGTAGTATGGAACAGAGGCAACACCATTCAAGCGAGGCATTCATTCATTCTTGAATAATAATAAAGCAGCAATTTTGCCATAATAAGTACATAATCATTTGCATATTTTGACAATGGATAAGTCAAGACTTCTAGGAGAAAAGGCCTCTTTAGAAACTCGTCGACTATATAAAAAAAAAAAAAATCCTCCTAAACACTTACAGATGGAAAAAAACCTGATCAAATCATCCAACACTTTTGTCTTTGCCAACAGCTGTACGTTTGAACCAGATGTGCTGCACCGAGAGCAGAGCGTCGGTACTTTGAGAGCTCAGTTAAACCAGTTTAATCAAACCAGAGTTCTTGCCGTGACAGTCCAATTAAGGGACAAACATAATGATATTAAAACCGCACCCTGCTGGTCTCCAGAACACAGAGCTCTCAAGGTTCAGTAATGTTTTGACTGAAATAAAAACATAGCTATATTTTATACAGGACCCAAGAACTGCCAGCAGGTACTTAGTAAACTATCTAATAGTGTTTATTTAGTCTTTAGTTTTACTTACTTTACAGTTTAATTTTTGCCTAAAACTAATTTTGGAGACAAGCTTTTAAAATATGTTTGTAAAATCGATGTGTTTTGAAAATGGTTCTATATATTCATGCATCATATGTTCAAAAAGTATTGAGTGCATCATCAAAAGTAAGTTTGAAAACAATCCTGCACACTGCTTATTACTTATACTCCTTTTTACCTCCGCCAAGGAAGTTATGTTTTAAATTTTCTTTCTGGACTGACAAAGTTGGACGGCTGTTGTTGAAGTGAGCTGTGTTTTGACGATTACATCAGCAAATGAGTGAGCTGAATCCTACCAGAGTGGCAGTGGGCCTCCACTGCACTGTCTGAAAAAGGCAATATCAGGATACAGGAAATGAGTTTGCAGGAACCATACATTCAAATTGCTTCCTCTTTGGGATTTCAGAGAAGTGATAATTGCAAGTGATAAGTTATTTGGAACAGAACCAAACAAGATTAAGGCTTCATTTCCTTCCTCATGTCTGCCTATTAATTTGCCTCTGTTCCGTCCGTCCTCTTCCAGGGATTTATGCTGATTTGTTCGGTTTGGAACTGCAGAGTGACGCACGAGTGATTACAACCGTACAGATTATGGCAGAAAACCATAAATAAACCACCTATTTTTAAACATTTATGCTTTGGCTGCAAATCATGAATCCCTGAAAATACAGTACAGTGTTAAATGGCAGTACACCAAAAAAAAAGAAAACAACAAACACTGATATAAAGCAGTCTTCAACACAAGTTACTTTTCTTCAAAGTAAATCAGTGATATAAACCCCTAGTTTTAGGGGGTAGGAAATTCAAACGTCCTTTCCCTCTGGGCTTTAAAGTAACTCTACAGAGTGGGTGGATCCCTTTTTCAAAACCCTGCTAAATGGGTGAAATGTTAAATGAAGTGTTATGGGGCGTGTGTTCCTTTAATCAGAAAGATTAAAGTCATCCATCATGTCAAAGAGGCACCGATCCTGCTGACCCTTTTTGCACGGTCCACTGCACTATAATTTCTACAAGATTCAACATGATCTGATCTACACATTTGGTCTCCCATCAAAAGAGGAAACAAACTTCACAAGTTTGGCCACTCTGGTCAGGTGCAGCCCGACATAGTTTATATAGGTCAGTAATTCTTTTCTTCTTAATATACACTTACAGTAGCATGTTGTCAATAAGCTGCTTAAGTCTCTCAAATCCATAAAATGAATCACTGACATAAACTTAAACTGGGGTTTTACTGACCAACTTTCTTTAGAAAATAACAAAAACTGCAAAACATCTGGCCGAAAAGCCAGTCAATATTAAAACAATACTCTATAATAAAATAAAATATTTTTCCATAATAAAGTCAAATCATATTTTAAAAAGTGCCCCGGTGGCGCTGATCATGAACCACAACATTCTTGGATCTAGTCTGGTCTCAGGCCTTTATTGCATGTCCTCTCTCTCTCTCTCCACTCATTTCCTGCCCTCTCTCTACTCTCTACTCTACAAATAAAGGCATCAAATGCTCCCCCAAAAAATGGCATAAAATATGAATGGGTGTTGCAAACCCTTTGCTGTAATAATACAGATGTCCCGTCAAACAAACGGAAAGTTAAGATGCAACTAAAATTCTATTCTGTGCATGTTCTGCCATATAAAAGACTTCTCCAAATCTGTACCTTGAAGCCACTCGGCAACAAAAAAACCCTGATGTTTCCTGGAGCACAACCTCCCCTGTCTTGTGACAGAGGATAGTGGTATTCTTTCTCTCGGCATCAAAAATGCTTGTGGACATCTTCAAAAACATCTTGGCTCCCCAGTGGAACCTGACAAACAGTCTTAGAAGGATTGTCAAGCCCATCATTTGAGCCGCTAAAAGAGGCACACCTAGACATCCTGACTATGAAGCACTCATCTTGCCTCTAATGTCCACCTCTAGTAAGTCCATTAGTGGTGGAGCATGTGCTTAATAACATCCAGGTAAGTTCAGCAGTATTTACCCTGACAGACCTCTATGAATCTCTACACAGCCTCCACACAAGACACATCACACCACAGCTGTTGCAACACATGCTGCTCCGCCATCGGCCTGCACATGCGGCTGTTTACACAGACCTGAAGGCCTTTCATATCACTGCAGACAAACTCAGGCACATATGGGCCGACCAATAAAGGCCTAACCCTCGACACAGACATATGACCTCAATCCCCCAAACTTGGCATTCAGCGAGGAAGAATTTAACAATATAAAAACACAACAAAGCAAACACACTCCTAATCACTTTGACCACAGCTGCAAAACATTCCTGATCTGCTGTTGGTGAAAAGCTCAGTGACAGTCAACACTTTATCAACGCAAACTAGTCAAAATGGAAAGTTTCTTTTTCGGCTATTTTGTCCGACAGTTCACAAGAAGATAATGTGATCGATTCGTTTCACTGGTAGGGCTTCGTACCACATGAAATCTTTTACTTGGGAGTCTTCTAATGCAGCAGAGTTTCCAAATACCAAATTTCTAAATAAATCTTTTTCGACACACATTTTTAACAACATCTAATACAAAATTTTTCAATGCATCAGCATTTAGTGTTGCCTTCACACAAGCAGCCGCACAAGAATTGTGCCTAAGTAGAATACAAAAGTAGGAAAATTTCCTTTTTTATGGATCCATCTGATAAAATAACAACAAGACAATTTTTGGCAGCTCTCCAAGGACGTGCAGGTTAATTGGTGACTTTAAATTGCCTGTGTGAGTGTGAATGTGAATGGTTGTCTGTCTGTACGAGGCTGTTCACATTTGGTATTAACATCTGTCCTGGGTGATCCGATCGCAAGTGGACAGCTCTGAGTCGGTCAGTTCACACCTGGCATTAACATGCGTCTCAAGTGACCACTTGTGATTGGATGTCACTTCCCAGCTGCAAATAAATATGTACATCGCTGGGACACACAGACATGATGTTTTTTTACACAAAGACAGAAATAGCTTCATGTATAACATTGGTTTGTTAAGTTTCTCCTTACTCTATAACTAATAAAAATTGCACGATTTTTAAGGGAGTCTGGGAATATTGCGGTTACAAGTTCAATTCGTTGAAAGAGTGTTTTCACAATTACACACTTAGCAGGTAAGAGAGGCTACAAATTTAAATTGCATTTCATAGAACCAAAGCCTATGTAGAAAGACCACCGCTTCACCCAGCTAGGACCTCGCTAAGGTGCTGGAAAGTATGATGAATCCAAATAAAAGCACTTTTTCAATTTAATGTTAAGCTTTCTGTCTATCTGACCTTCATGTATGTATGTGTATGCTCTGACGAAGTTCAGATAGACCGAAAGCTTAACATTAAAGTGAAAAACTGCATAGAACTAAGTGTGTGGAAACCTCTGCTTTCATATAGAACCAAAGCCTGGGGCCCCCCCCCACCCCATGGGCCCCAGTGCGACTGCACTGCCTGCACTGTCTATATTTACACCCCTGCTCATACCTTTAAGGTAGCAAGACGAAATAACCCATTACCAAGTAGTATTTAAACTTCTCCAAACAACTCCTGCAATCAAATGCTTTTGGATTCCAGATCTAGACAAAAAGAACGACTATTTCTATATCTTTTCTCGGATCCAATCATTGTAACCATTCCTCAATTTAATGTGACAAGTGATTGGCCCACTACCAGAGCAGCTACAACGCATACAGTCTGTGGTGTGGTGAAGTCAAGCGTGGTGTATTTGACAGAGCTGGCAGTTCCATTCACATGATGGATACTGAATGAAGTACTCTATTGGTACTGGTATCACTTTAAGGGTACTGGTATTGTAATTTTTTAATCAATACCCAGTCCTACTTGTTGTAAATACCTGGCTCTTTTAGTTGTGTCTGTCTGCTGGGGAAGAGTCCATTTTTAGGGCTTTTTGTCTGAAAGCAGCAGATTGCTGCCGCCGTAAACAGTGAGAGTCACATTACTTAAAAATCATTTAGATACTTAAAAAATAAAATACAAATAAGAATTCACAAGGAGATAATAATTTTAAAAAAACATTTTTAAAAAGAAGTGATTTTAAAGCAGCAGACCTCTCCTTGACCCTCCTCTCCTCCCCTTAGCTGATCTAAGAGGGCGCCTAGGCTCATTAGGGGTCAGTAGGTAATTAGGGGCCTGGTCATATAAGGCCTTGAAGGTCAACAATAAAAAATTTTAAATCAATGCGAAAAATGAACAAGATGCTAATGAAGGGAGTCCAGAATTGGGAAGAAAGAGTCTTTTTTTTTTTTTTTTTTTAAACGGGTGATCATCATTTTGAACAACCTGAAAGCCATGGATGGAAGCTTGCCTAACACAAGTGCAAAGGACACTGGTATTAATTTAGGATACATTGAAAATAAATAAAATAAATACATTCCACTGAACTTCTCTGTGCATCTGCAACATTTACACCACCCAGTCTTTGAGTACATAGTTGATAGGATATGTAAACAACAGAACACACAGCAGAAACCTCTCCATGGCTTTCAAATTTGTGTCCCAGAACCGCCTGCAGTTTTTTTGGCAGGCCTCCAAACCTCGAGTACCAATTTAAGAGATTAGACCCAGAAAAAGCACACAAGATCAAGACAAATGGCCCCCACCAGATCTCCCCCGGCCAACCTCTGGCATCACAGTTTGCTATAGAGACGTCAAGTAGCGCGGGAGGGAATGTGAAACCCTAGCATGTTCCCCCATTTGGCACGTTCCCGAGGCTCCAACGCAGTTATGAGGCCACTTCATAGGAGTGTAAACTGTGTATTTAAAAAGCCGTCATTGTGGGACTAACATTGGCCCTGGTGTAGGTTGTTAGAATAACTGAATGACACAATGGTTGCTTTTCTAAATAAACAGATGTGGGTAGGCTGTTAAAACCTCCATGTTTCTCTCTCTTCCTTTTCGTTTCCTCCTCCCCTCTTCAATCCCATCTGTAAGAGGCCTCACACACACACACACACACACACACACTCTCTCTCTCTCTCTTTCACCCACTCTCACTGCTTTTCTCTCTCTCTCATCCTCCCTCCGTCCACATGTCTAAGAAAGGCAAAGGGCCGGTTTGCAGCTGTTCAGTACAGACAGGCCTCTATTCCAGCCTCCACAGTGAAGTGATATTGGTCGTCTGCACAGACTGATTAATTGCATGTCATTCTTAACTCCTCCAAGACCACTGCCCCTTTGCAGCCCTCCAAAGCACCCGCACTGCCCCTCCTCCTTCTCCCACGCTGCACATGGAGGAAATGGACTCACCACAATGCTGCTGTCGCTAGACTCCTATCAAATCTAATTCTCAATGAAAGATTACTGTGGTATTTCAAAAAGACTGAGGGCGGTCCAAATAATAATAATAATCAATTAAGAAAAACAGCTTAAGCAGTGATAATATGATATATTTGATGATACATTTTTCACTTCTCTCTGTTTATTGAAGGTTTAATATTTTCTGTGTTGTGGCTTGTTTGTTTTAAACAAATAGCTACCTCGATAGTAACCAAAAAAGAATTACCCCCTCGCAGTAGTATGCCTCTGTGCACCAGTCAAGTTGCACTTACAGTAACTTCCATGTCTGTCCAGACTCATTTATGTAGCTTCATTAGATGGTGCAACAACAATCACCTGAAGCTCAATTTCAGAAAAACCAATGAGCTTCTGGTGGACTACAATGCTTCAAATATGGATGTTGGCCCAGCATAAAAGTTTTTTTTAAACTGGTTTGATATTAAGCCATAGAACGGACCAATGTCCCGACTTTTACCACTAGTTTTCGCAAGTGAGCGACACTCAGCTGCTCCCAAGTGGAACGTAATAGGAACCCATAAATTAGAAATTAGCTTCACCACAACCCATCAGAATGACGGTGACACATTCGACTTATCTTCTTCTGAAGTTTAACATCAAAATAATAAATAAAATAAGACTTCAGCCTAGAACAACTTGAGAAAAGACGGCAGTCGCTACATTTCAGATACATATTGGAACCTTGCAAGTCAATGATTTTTTCACAACACGTTCCTGCAAATGTTTCAGAGTAAAAGTCTTGTTAAGAAATGAAGGGTTTCTGTCCACTGAAACAATAGAGGGCTTTTTATTTGTTACAGATACAGGAAGTGTTGATTTTTATTTACATTGTAATGCAGTAACTTTAACAGGGCAAACAGAGCAGATAAAAACGTGGCTTTGTGTGTGTGGCATAATGTTAGGCCCTGCACCAATTTGTTACTGATGAGATTTCTAGTAACACCATAACAGGGAAACAGCCCTTTAGCGCTAAGCTAGCAAATGCTGACTCAGTCGGGTCGTATAAAAATGGTTAAAGCTGGTACACCGTACTGGACCATTACAATCGGAAACCCACCCAACCCTAAATTTGCTGCAAAGAAGAAGCTACAAATTCTAAAACATGGATGCTTCACAAACATCTTCAACCAGCGCAGAAGATCCATACAATCAGCACAGTATCAAGGTGGGCACCACCAATTCAGTATCTGACCAAATGTGAAACATGGTCACAATTTCCTCTTCTGTTCCTGAGTTAAGGTGTGAAGTAATGACCAGATTTACTTATTTACTTTTTAAGAGATATTTTCTTATTTATAATATATTTTTTTGTAAATGGTTATGAAAAAAACTATTGTTTTTGTTCATTTAAAGAAAATCTATCATACTAGAACTGGTATTAAAATGGAGCTTTTCCTTATCTGAATGAAGAGTCCAAAGAAAGAGGCTGTCGTATGCTGTACTGACTGTGAAGCCCAGTGAGGCAGATTTGAGTGAGGGATTTGGTACAACAGAAATTAAATGGACTCGTTTTACTCGATTTTGTTAGAACACTCACTTTCCGTCGCTGCTTTTTAATCAACTGAGAGCTTCAGAGCTACTTAAAAAATATGATCAAAATAAAAATGCTCTTATGAAACTCAAGCTGGAATTGTGTTTTCAAACATTTCAACCACTACTTAACATGTCCCCAACAAAGTAGTGCAGGAGTGCATTCCCAGCTGGTTCTGCTATGCTGATAAAGCAGCGCGGCTGCCTGGTGACCAAATAAAAAGCACATGTCTGACATAGCATCAGAGATGCATCAGTCCACCGTGAACTCTTGACTCCGAGGGGATTACTGTGGCTAAGAATGATGTGACCAATCCACATGATGCATACTTTGAAGAAACACAGGCGCCATGGAGTGTCAGCTTTCAGAAAATGTTTTTAAAATACATATATTTGATGGGTTTAGTGTTTTAATGTTGATTGTATTAACTTTTGAAGAGTCCCTTCCCTAAGGGCAGTTTTTCTATTCTAATATACCGTTAGTGTACTGAACGTAGGCACAAAGTGTAGCATTTTCCCTTTGTTTGAAAAGTATGTAAGCTCCAGTGACTACTGTATATAACCAGGTGTGTGTACTGTTAAAATACAAGTTTTTAAACACTATTTCAAGATAATTAAACTCTGGCCTGTAATCTTGCGTCTACATGCCTCCCATATATTTGCTCAGAGTGGGCTTTTAAAGGACGATCAATACACTGTTGGTTGCAAAAAACTTTGCCTTAGTCACCGCTGAACTGAGTTGTGGTGAAGGAAGTCATAACGACACCAACAATGTCAGAAAGCAGGAAAACATGAATGCTAAGCTAAGTGAAGACATAACCTGCTGAGGAAAAAAGCACATCAATATGATTGACAAGTATGTGAATTAGAAAATTAAAGAGAAGAAAATATAGTCCAAGATGGCAATTTTGAGGGGAGAATATTAAGATATTTTTCCTTATGTATTTTAGAATTCCTTCCACAACATGTAATGTTCGCAAACAGAGGTTTTAATACTGATGCATTTGGTCCACTTACGTGTACATGCGTGTCAGTCTGGTATTACAGAAAGACAAGTTCATCCTTGTGCAATCAGGACACAAATTATTCACGTTAAGGCGCATTCAAAACCAATACATCATGAGGACTCTGACTGACTTTTACAGCACAATTTTTATGCTCTTAGGACTCATAGTTTAATCTTTCTGTCGAAGAAGGCAGGCTTCCCAACATTTTCCTCCTGAGTAAAAAAAAAACAACCTGCAAATGTTAAACAAAAGCAGTCTTGGTGCTGATGTTTTGCCACAACATACCCCGTCAGTGTCTGCTTTCAGCTGATAACAGCCAGCCAATAACTCTAGTGGGGCCCCAGGTGGTTTTGGACAGATTCATCACAACTAACACCCGGGGTCAGCCACAGGTAATCCATCAGGGCGCTGAGCTAATTCAGCAGTGTCAGGCGGGAGCAAAAATAAAGCTTTTTTCCCCCCCGCTCAGTTTATGTCGAGGTTATGACTCTTTTACTTTTATTTTTACTCTTTCATTTACTGAAGTTCTGTGTGCATCTTTAGAGCTGGACTGTACACAAGGTGCACTTGAATATAATATGGACAAAACCAGTAATACTCTCACCTTGAAGGGTTTTCAAACACACACAAAGGATGACATTATTCTCCATTAACTCCCCGGAGGACAAGCTCTCACTCGATGTCTGTGTTGTATGATGTGGTGTTTGACTCAAATCACAGGAGCAACTGACGAAAGTAACCCAGTCAGCTGCCTCATTACTCAGCACTCTGGGCAACTCCTAATGTGGAACCTCCCAACAACTGCGAACACAAATCACACAGCATACAATTACTACTCCAAAGAATTAGGTATCCAGGAAAAGTGGCAGTCAGTGGCCACTGGCGTTGCTGGAACCACATTACGCTACACAAATAAAAACTCCAACAAACTGCATCAAAAAGGAAACATTTCCTTTTGCAGTGTCTTAGAAACTGAATCTGTACTCCTGCATCCTACATAGATATTGTTAACAAACATAACGTGTGGCTCATTATGCATTAAAACATCTGTAGGCCAAGAAAACTGCTGACTTCATATCCCACATTGGATCGCTTCTAGATTCTCATTAGAATTGTTGCCGCAATGGTTTATGTTTGTTTGGTTTATGCCGTATAAACAAGTAATAAGTCATGTGGAATTTACTGCTAATTTAACATTGATCCGCAGGAAGAGGGAGCTCAGCATAGTGATGCTTGAAGCTTAGTTATTGCACATATTTTTTGGCCTAGTCATCCAAATATCATAGTTATTTAGCTCCAATGGTCATTTTTCAAGGCTCTAGTGCAGTCTCTGTGTGAGTTTTAATACACACCAAAGAGTTGTGGGGTTTTTTTTCTGTTTGTTTGTCTGTTTGTTCGTTAGCTCATGAACTCATGAACTACATTACAGATTTCAATTCAATTTAGTGGAAACTTTAACCAAGGGCCAAGGAAACTTTAGCTCATATCTTCTGCAAGTGTAGAAGCAAAATTATTTTTTTCTTTGATTCTTGATTCAAGGAAGACCAAACAAACAGTCTTTGGGGTATTTTGAATTTTTTTTTTTTAAACTTTTTTTTCAACAATACAGTAAGAATACAAATTCTTCTCCAATACAAATTTTATTAAATCTTCTCCATATTTGGCAGATTACGTATTTGAAAAATCATGATGAAAGGAAAAAGATTGTTCATTGTGTGTTTTGTTTTTTTTGTTTGCTTTTGATAATTCTTGTAATTGCATAAACATGGTATACTGTGTCCTGTGACCACCATGACTCATTGCAAACAAATTTCCATGACACAGAAACTGGCAACTCTGAGCAATCCCATTAATGCTGATAGCGATATGATATTTAACTTGCCATAACTCAGTTATTTTGCACAATTCAGTCTTTTCCTATGGTGTGGTACTTTGAGAACTGTATTCCTCAAAAATCCTTGCCATCATGCAGTCAGCATGATTGTCTGACATTATAGCCCTTTTTAAACAGAGATTGCACAATACCACCGCAATGAAGTCCCTTCTCTACTCCACCTTTCTTTTCTTAAACTGGCAGAATGCTGCACCAGTGTTCAATTTTATAAAGCAAGCTTTTCAGTTGCTTTTCTTCTTCTTTGAGTTAGCTGCAAACTGCTTTTAAGTCGCACACATAACGCGTTGATAAAAGCGCCACAGCCCTGTCCCATCGTTCCGCCTCGCCGGCTTCATAACTTTTATACAGACTGGCGAGGTGCAACAGTCCCACCTTGAACAGGCTGTGTAAAAGGGGCTTATGTTCATTTAGATGCGTATTTTCTATTAATAAAATCACGTTGTTCAGCCTTGGTGGAGGTATGAATGCTTTTTTAGTTATCTTAAGTGTTATTAAGGAGTCAATACCTTTTATGCACAAAAGGTGAACGGTTGCCCGTGCCTGGGGGGTAACACGCACCATGTCTTAAAGTCAGTAAGCTCTTAAAATAACCATTAAGACTATTTAAAGTAAATCAAATGCCACATAAAAGCTAAATTAGGAGGATTGGAATGTGTTTAGTCTTCTGCAGAAAGTTGGAAACGGTGAACTGTCCTGGCTTGTTAACTGAAACAGGAGAAGAGAGGGCAGAAAAGAGGGAGCATCAGTAGGCACCAGCAAATATTTGAGAATTATCACTTTTTATGAAGTAATGAAGTTATTGTAGTTAAAAGCCATTTCACTAAAGGGCTGCACATAATTTCAGAGCTTCAGTTTCCACAACCCAAAGCTCAGCCAAATTGATGAGTGACCTTTTTCTACTATTTGGCCAATGCATTGTGGGATCTGGTTTCCAAGAACTATTGATTGCACAGTCCTGTGCAATGAATACCTTTAGGCATATATGTTAAATTGATCAAACTGGTAATCTGAGTAAAATAAATGTCATTACAGTGTTTCAATCAATGCTCTGAAGTCAACACTTTGGCTGTGTGGTTTTGTTGCTGTATTTCCAGTCCAGGTGTGCACCCAGGATTCCTCCCTGTGACTCTTTGGACGGGTGTGTCCTGCTGTGGTGGCCAAAAGTTTATGACTTGCGCTGTCATTTTCTGTTACCTCACACTGCTAGTCGCTGGTTGTCCTGTAAGCTGGCAGGAATGTGAGTGTGGATGTGCAGCAGCTTGCTTGAGAAGCCTTTTATGACCCTTGGGTACCTGTTAACTCAGTCACTTCTCCAAACCTAACTGGAAATGTTTTGTATGAAAAAGTTCACTCATTTAGAGAAACTAAAATTCAAGGGTACATTAATGTTGCTCATTTTTACAAAAGAGACTCATGGGATAGCAAAGGCTGATGCTTGAGATCAGACTCTATCAGTGAGGCCACATCTCCACTCTATTGCATACCATATCCATCACCACAAAGGACACTGAGGCAAAGGGGACATTTGGCATAATCATGGTCATTTCCTGGACCCAGCCATGCACTCTGGCTGTCTCTATGTATAGAGTCTGGTAGTCTGGGCCGATATAGACAGTGCAAACACACAGTGAACACACTCATCCATCCAGCACACAACAGACCTCTGATCCATCTGCGACAGCAGCCGAACAATCTGCTCCTTCTTCTAGCCTTCCCTGTCCAGACATACTTTCTGTCGCAATCTGTCCGCCCCGAATGAAGATAAAGGAGAACACCAGAGCCTGATTTATCAGTCAACATTGAACTATCTGAAAGCCTCATGGACAGATGGCTGGATAATGTCAACTTCAAGACCTTTCTCTCCCCTCTGCTGAATTCTTTTATCTACCTTCTCTAGACATATTCCTGAGAATACTCAGGAGCACTATTGATAAGCCTGAAGTTTAGTTAGAACTAGGATTAAAAACAGTGGGCCCCGTGTGTGTCTCGTCAGCCTGGTCTCACCAAATGGCGTATGAAGTCATTTCGCGTTTTTACTGCTTTTCGCATGTCATTTCACGCTGTCCGCATTAAGCTTTTCTCATGTAGTTTTAGGTGTGGATGTCATAGAGAAAACAATGCAGGATGACGTAGTATAAAGAGCAAGAAAGGCCACACTTGGTGGAGGTTGGGGTGGTGGATGGGTCAAACAAGCAGTGGACTGTGACCCAGGAGGCCGCGGTTTGCGTATCGCATGAAAACAAAAGTTAACAGTTGACTGGTTTTAATTTATGTCATTAAGTTTAGTTACGTAATGTTTTGAGGTTGTAACGTAAGTTATGTGACATACAGTACATAACATAACTAATCTGATTTTAACCCAAACCATGATGGGTTTTTTTCTTAAACCTAACCAAGTCATTTTGTTGCCTAAACCTAATCAAGTAGCCTAAACTTAACCAAACTGCGACCGTCAAGTGACTTAGACAACAAAAAGCACATTTCCTGCATGTCTAAAACTCGCAGGGAGCCATGTTTAGATATAGTTCATGGTGTTTGGCTTTGATTTGATATGATGAGTGCATGCTTACAGGGCATGACACTAACGTTTTGGTCCACCAGTCTGCAAGGGAGCATTGCACCAACACAATGAATTGCCAACATGTTTTGGCTACATTTTCTTTTAGTAAATATTGGTTGGAAGATTGATCCATTTCATATTCTACAAAAAACTTGGCTGGTGAATGGTATAAAGTACAATGTCCGTTGTTTTATTTTGGCTAAACATCAGAGACATTTTCTTTCTCCTCACACAGAAAAGGTCAGCACGTCTGGTCTTTGAATCTTTGATATCAAACTATTCAGCACACTCAGGTTTGGGCTATGCTTTGAACTTGAGATAACATGGTCTCCACATGGTGTGCATTAAGAAAGTGTTTGTTTTTTTTCTTGTGTGTGTGTGTGTGTGTCTGCATGCATTTGCACGTCAAAGTATGCCGGGAGGCATAAGTTGCAGTTAGAATCTGCAGAGTATACTTTCCTTCATCTTTTTCTCATGCAGGCACCTTGGAATACATTTAAGTATTAATTGCAGAGTTTTTAAAATTTGCTCAGATACAGATGTAGAACATCAGTGCACTCACATTATTAAAAGTCTACAATAAACATCAACTAATTTGCCACGTCATGATGCCACCAGAGGCAACCAGAGGACAAACTCTTCAGAGTGAGGCCTTGAAGTCCAAAGGTTTCCTCCTAAGTGGCCTGATTTTTCCATCTGGCTCCTCTTAAGCCTCTGGTCGGAGTTTGGGGACAAGCAAGACCTGATTTACACATCCTCCAGTTCCCCCACCCGCCCCCTCCTCTACCCGACAGGAGCAGCTGCACCTCATGACAGATAGGCCATGTCATCTCCAAAATTCCTGCAGCGCTGCCCTGCTCTCAGCATTTCTGTCAACACTCAATATGACGTTCTAATTTTAAAAAAGGCTCCCGCATGCCCATGAACCCTTACTTTTATGTATAAGCTCAGTTGTATACGCTCTCTGGCAACATGTGCCAGAGTTGGGAAGTAAATAAGTAGATATACTCAAGTACTGTACTGAAGTGCAATTTTGAGGTACTTGTATTTTATTTTACTAAATACTTTACTAGTATTTACATTTTCTGCTACTAATCCACCACGTTTTATAGGGAAATATTGTTCTTTTTACTTCACTACATTTATGTGGAAGCTAAAGCTACTAGTTACTACTCGTAAACAGAGAAGTGCTTTATATACAAAATATAAGATGATCTTTTGAATATGATGTACGGCTTTACATACCCAGCATATAAAGTAGTTAAAAATACCTTCACCTTGTTGAGCTAGCTACAACATTCAAATGTGGCTTACATATAAATATATCAGTAACAATAATCTAATGATATAATGTATATATTTTTTTTTAAAAACACTCACTGGGGCCATTCATTCTCTATAATGAGCTATTTTACTTAATACTTGATGTACATTTTGCTGAAAATACTTTGTTTACTTGCACAAAATTTTAGATGTAGGACTTTCTTACTTGAGTATTGTGGTATTGCGATTTTTACTTAAGAAAATGATCTATAACTTTTTCTTTCACATACACACACAAACACACACACACGCAAGCATACAAACAAAACTCACAAGGATTAACAGATACAATTAAAAGAAATTACTTGCCGAGAACTCTCAAAACAGGACATATAGTTTTGGTGTGAAATTAGTGTTGTAATTCTCACTCAAAGATGGGATTGGTCAGACATAACATACACAAACCAATGCAGGCCCTCCAAGGTCTTGTTAAGGCCATGGAATGAGCTGCACAGCCCTCTGGGTAGTAGACTGGGGATGAGCTGGAAGGAAACTCAAGGCTTCTTGCCATTCCAGGCAGAGCACAGCCGGCCCGGGCTCAGCATCAATGACAAAAGCAGACAGACAGCAAGGACTGATGCATAAAACATGAGCCTGAAAAAGTTGGTACGACTAAGTCAATTATCATTTTGTGAGGAACATGAGATGCTGCAACAGAATGTCTAAATCAGCATTATAATGACTCCATGTACCAAAGTAAGAAGCCACTTCTACACCTCTGATGTGAAACAAAGGTAGTATAAAACCAGACTCCATAGAGAATATGACTTAAAGAATTACTGTATTGCATAAAGTGCTATTTATTTAGTGTTAACTCTAAGACAAACACATTTACACAAGCATGTAGTCAAACTACTGTGCAGTCCACAAAGATACAGCAGTTATGTATAAATTCAGACAGGGCCAAGGAGTTGTTTTGGTTGAAACCATATGGGACTCATTTGCAAGGGAACTTCTGGCATCGATTCCGGGGCCTGGTTTTGATGTTCAGATAGGCACGGTACACATTTTGGTCGTCATGAAACAATTCCAAGATAAATGTGTCACTGTCACTGTGAGGAAAATTCCAAACCTAAACCATTAACACATTTAAATTACTTTTCTTTTTTTTCCCCACACTTCCATAGAAACATGCTGGGAGTAAGCGTGTTCCATATTTTCCAGTAACTATGTCCATTTAAAAACAAATCTAGAAAGTTGAGCACAGCTTTTAATGGCAAGATACTTTAGTAATTGGATTCCATTTTTTAAAAAAGTGTAAAAACAATTGTGTCTACGAAGTTACAGCGAATGTTTCTCAGGTCAACTTTAACAGGCAGATTTGTGTCTGCTTTTCTCTCCTGCTTGGATCATATTAGTTGAGGGGCCTGAGTAGGGAGAACTTAGCCTACAGCGGGGACCAACACAAGGTTCAACTACAAAACTCCTCTGTTGCATCAGCTTCTCTTGCAGTTACATAGAATTTTGGAAAGGGGAACATGGAGAGCGAGTGGCTTCCCAAAAACAAGAAATCTCATGATGACTGCTGAACTGATCTATGATCTATATGACAAGGAGCCAAAAGAATATCTGTGAGAGCTGAGCTCTACAGTTTTTAGTCAGAAGTTTTCCAAGGCTTGTAGAATAAAAAAAAAAAAATTCTGCTTACTCAACTTCTAACGTCAGCTGCAATGATCAATACAGAGGCTGTTTTTTCCCCCAGCCCCAAATACTTTAAAAAGAAATCAGTAAAAGAAATAACATATTACTGGCATTGGTAGTTAAGCATTTTGTCCATGGGATTTTTCAAAAATGTTCTCACGATGAAAACATAAGCTCAGTGTTGAGTATGGGTCCCTAGAGCAGCCAAATTCAGTGGGTGCCCAATCCAACTCCTACAGAAAAAAAAAAGAAAAATCGCTGCCAAATAAGGTGAAGGTAATCATTCATATAATGGTGTTCTTTGACAACAGCACAACATACTGTATTTGGGTTTTTGTAATCTGATGTGTTGCCCTTGAAACATAAGTGTTTCACAGTAATGCCCCCACCATGTTAGCCATGCAGTGATTACAATCTAAGCAGCTATGAGAACGCCATTTGCTTTAAATGTGTGGTGAATTACAAGGAAAACAAAGCACACACACACATATAGTAACATGCAGACACTGTGGCACCAAAACACAGAATGTTGCACCACTGGCTCACACTTTCACCTCCAGCACTTCTGACACTACTCGTCTGTCCTGGCGTAACACACTGGAAAAGAAACTACCTCCTTTAAATCCTCTCTCTCCTCTCATCTCCTTTAAAGCCAAAGGTACCTCTGACCAGAACCTCCAACTGGTCCTGGGTTCTCAGCAGGCCACAACTACCTTTTAGCTCTGGTAATGGGAGAAGTTAGCCTCCAGGGACAGACAGCTTTCTGCCAGAAAGGCCAGGAGACTGGGGTTTGTGTTCCATGACAAAATTCAGTCACAGTTTGGTTAGGTGTAGGCACCAAAACTACTTCGTTTGGTTTAGGTAACAAAAGTACAAGGCTAGGTTTAGGAGAGTATTATGGTTTGTGTTAAAAATAGATCCTTTCACAACATTAACCACATGACAAAGTCCTTTCTGGAAGAAAGCCTTGATGGCTAACTTTCCTACGTGCTTAAGCTCCAGTGTTTTCTTGGCCCACAAAGGGAAAGCTTTCCCATTTAGCAGTTTAATCTTGTGGGGGGGGTTTCTGGAAAAATCCTCCACTTCGGACCATTATCACCAGAGCATAATGTTCTGGAGGGGTCAATAGTTAAAGGGGAATTGATTTTACCTATCCAAGTCTGATGCAGAACTTTGGGAGTACAACAGCATTTGTGAAAAAAAAAAACGTTGTACAAATCAATGTGTGGCTCCAGAGGGAGCTGGGTGACATCTGCTCGAGTGATGGCACTTGAGTCAGCATTGGCTGGGACTGAAGACTTCAAATTTTAAGATAAAATAACAAAACAAAAAACAAAATAAACAAAACTGGGAGTGTGGAGTCACAAAGTCATGAGCTTAAAAGACCTCTGTTGTCAGCTCCTGATCTCTGCTTGAGGCTAGCGGCTCAAGACTATATTTGTTGCTCCTGGCATAACACACCCAAATCTCAAACCGAACTGGCGGCAGTCGAGTTGTGGGTAATGCAGACGCCAGGTTTTGACAAATCTGAGCTCTTTTAATGGATCAAGTCAATCATTAGTGCTGTTTGTCTAAATGGTGTTTGCACTATTCAAAGTGTCAATGGGATTTTCAGTAAAAAAATCACAAACTGAAAAATCAACATGCCATTTTCCCATACCACAACTGGTGCATTTTTCTGCACGCCTGAACGGCAAAATCTAAACGTTCGAGCTCAATAAAAGGTGCAACGGTTGGAGACACAGGCACTATTCTATGTCAGATCATTCATTCTCTCAGTACAGTTTGTATAAAGTGTGATCACAGACTTATTGTCATTGGTAAACATGAGTGTGCACCAACATGTTGTCATTCTTACTGTTTCGGTAATTTGGACTTTAGACTTGGGTCAAGACAGTAAAACTTAATGTAGTAATAAAGTTATTAAAGCACTCTTGAAGCCTACATCCTTTGATCCATTGCCCACAGTGCCAGTTAAGGCACTCAGCTGCTTTAACTGCACTCATACATAAAACAACTCTTCTGACCACAGATACCCCCAAAAAAAATCCTTTATATGAAAACTAATTGAAAGCGGATCTTGTTAAACAGCTTACTGACATATAGTTTAGCATGACAAATTACTGCTGCCATCATGATGAGGTTCTTACCCAATAACAGCCATTTATCACATTTTATTACAATGAGCTTATAACAACATGTTGGAAATAGTGTAAGTGACCAATGTGTAGTGTTTGGAGACAAATGGCAGTGGTAATGGCCTGCTGGAATTTCTTCCTCAGCTGAATTGACAGACTGAAATCAAAGTGTCTCCACGGAGCCTCAGCCTTTCTTTTTCTTACATAACCTTAATACGCCACAAAAGAGGCCTCTTCTTTGACGGGTAAAGAAGCATGCCGACGCGTCTCCTCCTGCAGCCCGTGACTCTTAACCTGCAACTTCAGTCTACCAGCAACTGCACGCCCGCATGGAGCCACCTCCATGAGAGATCCACTGCCTGCATCCATCACACAGACAGAGAGATGGAGGATGCAAGAACCACAGGTTAGGTTTCACATTCACATATTGATCACAAGAGATAAAGAGGATCACTCGCTTTTATAAACTTAAACGGTACTAAAGGATTACGCTGGTGTTTTTCTTTTTTATTGTCTCTCCCCGCCTGTTTGATGCTCTCTTTCTACTGAAGACCTAAAAAAAATAATTTCCTAAAAACAGCTGGGCATTCTTAACCAACCAGGAGTATAGTGCATTTGTTGGACACTACTGATTAATTCAATCACATTACATTTCAGTCCCATGAAATTTCCCCCGAAAAACGGATGTGATGTCAAGTTTATCATACGGGTTATAAATAAATCTTGATCTGAGCAACGACAAACTGTAAACAGTGCGTCAGAGCAAAGCTACAGCTTGTAGTCTAGTATTGTGCAAATGTACCAAATATAGTGATGAAACACGCCATAATAATAAATCCATTTTTATTGGCTGACAAAGCGCATCCGCTCCGTCTCAGAGCTGCCTGGAGATCTCAGCACAACAGAAAATACGCTTGAATCTGTCCATTGTACAGCCTTCAATAGAGGTGAAGGTTAAACAGAGCGAACGTCCGTGGGGCAAAAATGTAATGTGACCATTTAGTATTAACTTTTAGTATTAACAGCATGTGGGGTTGACTCAAAATAAACTACAGTGGAGCTCTGTGTGCACAGACGAAGAAGATAAACCAGGCTTTGGCTACTCAGGTAAAACTAGTTAGTTAGAAACATTTCATTATTGGTTTTCATCTTTTCATGGGATTTGCTGACAATATGAAAAACGTAGAATAATGTGTTTTGGCGTCTAAAGCTGTTGAAGCTGCTTCTTTAACTGCTGCCAGTAGGCCTTTAGAGGGGTGAGAAGATGGAAGAATTTGCAGCATCTATTATTATTTGGCATTCATGATTTCTAAGTAAGAGCCAAATACTTGAAAGGAAATGGGATACCTCCAACTTCTGGTGGTGACAGCTGGTCAGGGAGAGGAGAGCTTTGTGCATGTGTGTGTGTGTTGTGTGTGTAAGCGAGAGGATGCAGCTGCAGTCTGGCTATATGATGGTAGAGGTCCAGAAGCAGATGGGGGCTTCAGACTGCACTGCAACACGATAGCCATTTTGAAATACCCACATATATATATATTTTTTTTTAAACAAAAACAAATAGTCCTAAATAAAATCACTTTCTGTATGCAGGTTCTTCAACATAACAGCCAAAGAAAATTCTTCACGCCTTTATTTATCATCTTATGTTTGTAAGCTCATACATTCCTGCACACTTTGAACTTTAGGACTTCATTGTGTTGTAAGGTTGTAATCCATTCCTATACAGATCTACTCTCTGTCTTTCTGTAAAAAAAACAACAACTGTCTTTCATAACTAGAAGCATCAGCTGACTATGGAGTCCTGTACTCTAGGATTTAATCCAGATTTGTCCAAAGATTTGAAATTACTTTGTCATCTGAACAGAAGGAAACCTAATATTAGGAATACCTCCCCCATAAAGCCCCCCCAGGGCTTTTAGCCTATAGCCTCCTGAGGCCTTACTCTAATGATATCAGCAATTTTGGCGGAACAGGAACATTACATGAGATTTACTCCGGGTCAGTCCTAGATCGTCTGTCTGCGAAGAGTAATCCGTTTGTGATTACTGAAATTTGTAAGGAGTTGTTCCCTAATTACTAATGTGAACTGGAATTTAAACTTTTAGCTATCGACTAGATTATGTTGAATCTTTTATACTTTCTACATTTCTGTTTTACATTTGTTTAATTTATAGGAAGTGTCCAAAGTACAAAAAGGTGACGATATGACGTGGCATGATAAAAAAAAAATAATATAAAGAAATCTTCAAAAGAGTTTCAAACTGATTTTTTTTAAAAAGCACAAAAACATTCATACATAGTTATTTTACATTATACACTGTCCTGTGAGGAACAATTTGTACTAGGAAACAAAAGAAAAGAAACTTAAGTGCACGATGACATCAAAAATATAATTCATGACATAAAATGAATTATAAAATAACAGTGTGAGCATAATTTTAATAAACAACCTTTCTGAGCAACTTAGTATTTAAAGCAATAACAGCATTCCTGTGTGAAGCTTTCGACCATTATTTGTTGGTAATATTTAGATATATTAGTATTTAGATGACATAAAGGTCCCAGAGTGTGTGTACCTTATTAACACTACAAATCCACAGTTAAATCTCGTGCTCTATTTAATGGCACTCAAATCTTATGTGTTTACTTAGGAGCCTCAATAGGGTTAAATATATATGACAAGGAGAAAGCTCCCTCGTTGGATGTGACACTAAGACCTGCTATCCCTCAAGGAGGTCGACCCCACGAGACCGGGAGCCCAAAAACTCCCAAGAACGTCATCAGTCTTCCAAATCAGTTTGATTACTCCTCTGCTCAACGTTTCTCATGTTTGTCTCGCATGACAGCTCTGGGAAACATTAAAATCACACTGACTGCACTATAATCTATTGCGAAATATTGCAGAATCATTTGTAGCCCTACAGGTCGAGTCCTCATAAGTTAGTCGTTGATTTAAGAAATAGTCCAGAATACATCGCCAGTAAAACCATAACTCGTTGTTTTAACATCTCAATGTTGTCCTAGAACATAAATGAGATGTTGCTAAATCATGCTAAGTTAACGATATAGAATATGAGCTGATAAATGCTTTCTTTACCTTGCTATGCTAGTGCATAACTCTCTTGCAGAACGTCGTGTAAATCCCTCTATATGTTACCAAAGTCTGGACATGAGTTACAGCAGCTATAATGTGGCGGCTGTTTCACTTTTATCACTCCAATTATAGTTAAAAACGTGACGCCTGCATAAGTGCCTGTTTGAATTTTCACCGGTCATGAGGAAAAGAAGGGGAGAGAGGAGGGCTGCAGTGGGAAACGTACACTCAACATTGTTAAGTGAGGGTTTATGAAGAGTCTATCCCCCCAGCAGGAGACGTTTTATTAGTGGTGTTTAAATGGCTGGCTTGTTAAACATCAAGCAGCAGGCGGGTAACCAGGCGGCTGTGGCCTCAGGATCCACTGCACCGCTACATCGCTGGCTATTTTCACCCTCTTCAGAGCTTTATTTGACATGCTAGTGTGTGGACAGGGTTGTTTGGAGACACAATAATCACTTTTAACTTGAGCCGAAATACTAGATTCCCACCTGTGAGTGGGAGTTAGGACTCGGGTGGTCCTGGGTTTTTCGGTATCTCCACAACATCACAAAGAGAAAAAAAACAGGCCTGGGAAGAGCAGTTGGATAAAAAGGAGCCTTTCACAAAGCCTTGATAATATTAACACCTTGACACGTGCAGAGCATTAACTTCAAAAGCCCTCATGGATATTTATTCGCACACAAATAATCAAAGATTAGTGTTTTGAAATGAAATGAAAAGCTCCATTTTTAAATTTTAATGGAAGGTACAACGTGAGTTCTTCGAGGGTCATGGGAGCATGAAAAATAAATGATCCCTGGAGAGAAGGGCTGCAGTCATGGAAAATATTGGACATTAACTGTGTTCTTTGATGGTGATGACACAGATGGAACAGCAGAAAATGGGAAAAGAAAAAATGCATTTAAATTTAGGGATTATTTCCTCTTATTTCTCTTGGTTTAGATCATCCTGAAAACAGTTCATATCTGTGCAGTATTAATCTTAAAGCCCAGAAAAAAAATTATAAGTTAAATTATAAGGGAAAAAAGCATCATGAACATTGTTCATCACTGACTTCAGTTCAAATAACTTACAGAAACTTTGCAGTAAATTTTCATTATTTTCTGTCAATTAATAGTGAAAAAAACAGACAGATAAATTGAAAATGAAAAAAATCTTTTGTGGATGTTAAAACCTATTTGGTAAAATAATTACTTACTTTTAGTTGAAGTCTCTGCACTTCTGTTGAGGTCATGACCCTTCCAGCTGAATGCAAATAATAAACATTCTATAGATAACACAACAACAACACAATTTCTCATATTTTGATATGTAACAAATATGGATTGCATTGCTTCATTTGCATACACAGCCGACTTTACTGCATAGACAGTAAGGAGCATCCAACACTGCAACAGATTATGTGTGACAATTATTCTGCATTCAGCTGTCAGAAACTTACCAGGAAAAACAAAACTTATTGCAGTATCAAAGATGCTTCACCAAATCATTTCTAATCCCACTGACAGCCAGAACAGGAGGAGTCTGGTTGCATAGAAGGAGGTGAAGACAGCATGCTTTCCAGTTGTTTCCTCCATCTAAACTTTATGTGTTATTCTTCTATGATTTACATGAATTATTTTATCTTCTCTGCCAGATTCAGTGCTGCTTCATGGATGAATATGAGCACTTCTCTGGCTGAAGATGGAAAATTGGCACAGGATCCAAATTTTAAGTTGAATAAACACCTAAAAAACTTGAACACTTTTAAATGTTCTTGCTGTGAATGACATTAAAAAGTATAATTCAGTGCTCTGAGAGGTCAACCTTGGTGACTTTCAATCAGGTAAACTAGAAGATGTTTGAAGTCTGAAGATACTTTGCCTGCGGCTTAAAAGTTCTCAAAAGAGGTTTACACTCAGGATTTTTTAAAAATGCGATAAGCTAAGCTAATCAGCTGCAGCTCTATATTTAACAGATAGCATGGAAAAGTTATCAATCTTCTCATCTAACTGTCAGCAATAAAGCTATAGAGTGTAATAAATCTGTTAGTTTTTTTCCTAGTCTTGCTTAATGTATCTGTGTTTCAAAGGTGACGAGCTACTTGCAGCAAAATAAAACTGTGATGAAAAAGGATGTGTGGGATTTGTCAGTCTCGACCAAAGGAGGTCCATATATACAGTATATCCATATATATAAACACCATATATCCACTTGATACAAAGTGCTCATACAACATTTACATGGACAAAAAAAACATACTGTATATGTACCGTACGCAGGCAATAGACCTTGAGGCTATTCCAGAGACAGACACTCAAATTCAAAGAGGAAAACTTATCTCTGCAGTAACTCAAACCACACACTAGATTTAGAAACATTATCACCAAATCCAGCTGCAACAGTCTAAATAAAGCTCTGTATTGGATTGTTTGAGCACCGAGCAACACTCGTTTGCAGCTCTTTTGTGGTCCTGGCTACACTGAACACTAATAGGCTGTCTGGTCTGTTAGTCAAAACTGTCACTGATATATTATCAATTTTCCATGTCCCAGCTTGTAGTAACTCCAGTTTTGTCTTCACTTGACCTTTCTCTTTGGCTGGAAATGATACAGAGATGTTGGATGGTATTTCATTAAAGGAGCAGTTTGACCAGAGTAAATAAATCACAATGAAATGAATAGCCTGTTTGACCCAATCAGAGAGCTCATTTTGAGAGTCAATTGTTGAACTAACTTGACTTAAACAAACTGCTGTTCAGTCAGGACGACTATAGTCAAAGAAACCTAGATTCCCACTTGCATTAAGTTATATTTGGCGGCATGGCTCTGTTCTGGGAGCTCCACATGCCTACGTGGAATGGCTAAGGCAGGGAGCTAAGAAGCAAATACCCCTCAGAGCAGGCATCAATGACAACAGAAATGACATTGACATGACATTTCCAACAATATGTTTATCCATCCAAAAGGGGGTGTCTTGTACCATTAAAAAGTATAAATTGACATGTCAATCTCATAGTAATACTCCACATAATCGTGCCTTACAAAATGCCTCTTTTTTGCCTAATCTCTAATGATGTTTTACTATTCATAACACGCAGTTTATTTAGTTCATTTATTTATTTAGTTATCTCTTTGTAAAAGAAAGCATTTAAAATGCTGCGTGACTTGTCGGTCACCAAAATTTCATTTTCCCATGAAGCTCCTGCTGATGCCGGATTACAGTCACCAAAACTGTCCAATCAGTGCGCTACTTGTAAGTGCATAAATGATGTATAACTTTATTTACTTGGTTCATTTCTGAAAAGCCAATATGAACAACAACTGGACCAGAGGAACAATGCAACATGGTAGTATTTTTTTTTCTTCTGGGATTGGATAAAAAAAGTTCCACTGAAAACTTCTCACACGGTTGTCTGTGAAGCTGCGTTGAAAGTCGTTTTTCAATACTGTGAACACCACAGAAGAAATGTAATTTACTTCCACTTCAGCAGAAATTTTAAAGATCGATATCTCAAAATAAAAACAAACATAACATTTGTAGGTATTGTATTACTTGGTGAGAGAAAGCCATTCACCTTTAGCAACTACATAAACTTTAACTAATACTTAAGTTCCTCTAGTTCTGATCTTCTATAGATAAACTTTAAAGTTGTTATCAAAAGTCCACCTGTTAAAAGCTGTTTATAAGGTCGTATTTTCTTTCACTCTCTGACCTTTCAATAATTTATCATTTTCCCGTGACAATGATGTGACTTTTTCTTTTACAGGAGCATAAACAGGCTTTTATTAGCGAGTCCTGGGCCGTCCATTTGATAGATTTAATTTTGATCCTCTGCGAGCTTGTCCAGCGAGGTAGTCCAGACTGCATGTGATTTGTCTGCTGTCTCTAGATTAAACAGTGTACGCCCCTGGCAGCCTCAGAGACAAGCTTTGGAGCTTCATTGTGTTCTCAGAGCAAACGAGGGCAGGGAGCAGGAGTCAGGTGATTGACTGCATAGTGAATCCTTCTGCAGCTAGTGAACAACTTAGGAGTTTGAGAAAGTTGTGCAAGCCTGAAACCCTCTGCTAGAAACCAGGGAAATGTGCAAAACACACAATCTCTTTAGTTTGACACATATTTATGCAAATAAAAGCATATGCACACTCATCAGATAATTCAAACCAAGTGAAAAGAGATGAAACATTTGGTCTAGGTCTAAGTCTAAGCAGAACAAGCTGAACAAATTCTCCTGTACTGTAATTATATTTTATTAACCCAAGCCAGTTTTCTCTGTAAGAGATGGGGGTTGAAAGCAAATGCTGGCAGCACACACATAGTGCTGTATTAATGGTTCACTTGGGAGTGGTTTGAATCCAGAACATATTTCGTGAGTCAGAAGAATGAGTGCTGAGGTTTTTGGTTTGGGGTCATCTGAAGAGTCAAGACACAGGAAGTTATCGCTAGGAGTGAAATTAGGGAGAAGAAGCCCGTTTTCTAGTCCAAAAGATAGCATGAGCATCTCTATCTTGGGTGAGCAAGTCAAATGATATCCATTTGATTCAGTTACATAGCTAATCAAAGAATATCACACACAAGACTAGTCTTTTAGAAATTATGTTTACACTACTAATTTGCAACTGACTACGCATTTCATTTGTTTTCACTTAAATAGCCGCTGTTGTGTTACAATTGTGCTGTGTTCCCTTGAACAAAGCATGATACAACCATTTGTGCATAATAAAACAAAACTGGGTGAAGACACTACAAATTGGAAAAACTCCCAACTCCGAATATTGCGAAAGAAGTTTTACCATTTGGCTGAAATGGAAAAGTTGGTTTCCTGATAAATGCAAAATTCAATGGAAACAGACTTAGTGAATTAATCATGATCTCGTGGAGCACAAGATTTTAATGTCCACTGAAGATTTCACTGGAGAGACGAAAAATTGCAGCAGACAGAAACATCAAATCTTTGGACCAATGAGGAGACTGCAACGTTCTTCAAATGCATGAAACACAGATGCCATATTACCATCATGTTTCCCACATTCTTTTCATTCAACTGAGTTTTGAGTGCCGCTCTTTTCATTGTGTTACATCATTAAGCCCTCTTCTTCTGAAAGTTTTTATAGCAGCGAACTTGAGACTCCACCATTTATGTCGATACACCCAACTAATATTTGCATAATCAGTGGATGGAAATGCACATTAATCTTCCATTTTCTTTTGCCGATTATCTGGAAGTTCTGTTAAAATGTGTGGAAAATTGGATGGAAAGGAAAACATGAAAACAAAAACTAAGGCTCAAAAACATAGCCTTCATACAAAAATCATTGCCAGCAAACATAATCCATCCCTAGTTTTCAGTACAATTAAATACAATAAACACCTTTAGTATCTGAATCTGAAGCACTCAGGTTTTAGGGGAGGGGTATAAATATTGTGAGTTATAGCGATATAGCAAATATTCAACTCAAGTGAAAAGTTCACGTGTATCGCGGGGCTTTGCAGAGTGCAGAGCGGGGTGACAGAGCCACCGTTCACCCGCAGACAGCTGCTGAGCTCCGGGGAGCTTTCGGACAGAGGGTCGGGGGCAGAGCGGAGCTTCTCGAGGAATAAACACAACGAGTCGCATCAGATTCTGTTCGGATCCGATGTACTTTAC
>JBBPCS010000123.1:249788-260619 GCA_037974645.1 Hollardia meadi
TGATGGATGCCAATTACTTTTGTCAGTTTCAAGTTATTTCAGAGAAAATTGTGGGTTCTTCTTTTTTCGTGGAAGGGCACCAACAAATTTGTCCACGTCTGTACTCTTGCGAAACATGTGGGAGGGATTTCAGGTGTAGTAGTAACTTGACGCTCCACGTGAGAAGAGCCCACACTGGTGAGAAGCCGTATAACTGCAAGACGTGTGGGAAAAGATTCTGCGGAGTATTTGAATTTTCAAGACATTTAAGAAGCCATACAGGCAAGTAGCGTTCTGTTTGAACTCATACAAGTGAAGAGCCACATAAATGTAGCACCTGTCCCACCTGACAAAACAATCCACACACAGGACAAGGCGTCAAGTTGAAACCCTGCTAGACAAGCATTCACCCACTAAAATGAAATACATTTTATTAATAGCATCTATTAAACACATGCTATTAATATTTAATATAAATGATTTCAATTAATGGAAATATTTTTTTTTCTTCCAAAAGGAAAGGTCACAATATCTTAGTGAAATGAAGTAGAACATTGTCAATAATTCCATCAAGTGTTGTTGAACTAACCTTATTTTGTCCTTCACGTTACTCTTCTTTTAGCAACAGTATTTCTTTGAATCATTCATAATCTTACAAACCTTTGAAAAAAATCTTTGTTGCAGAGTGCATTCATGGTGTCAAAAAAATGTTTGAGCTGTTAAGTGAATTCTGCTATTTTTATACAGTACAGATTGTGAACTTGAGAGCTTAATGGTGAAGCTGAGGAACCTCAGTGGTGTCGGGTCAGTCATCGTGCCATCTAGAGGCTGTTTTTCTTTGTTTGGAGCATGTCATTTGATTTCATGTTTCTATTTGGTTGGTTCGGCTTGATATATATATACATTTCATTTCGCTTGTATTAATTCTTCTATGCTTTTTCAAGTCTGGCATCCTCAAGTCTTTTCATTGCAATTACCGGTATATGGCTTTTCAACTGTGTGGGTTTTCAGGTGGACTAAAAAGTCTGAACATTTCCCCACATGTTTTGCATGAAAATGGCCTTACACAAGTGTGGATTGTTATGCCCCCTTAATATCAATATGTCACTAAAACTATTCCCATAGGTGCTCTTCTTTTAGTTGCATATCTCTTCTACATGTTCTCTTCTTGTCCACAAGAATCACACATTCCTGTACAAGGTTTTCCTATTTTTAATAATGTGCTGTTTACTCCTGTATGACCAAAATCTTAACTTGGATCTTATTGTCTCTTTTCTCCTGCTTCTTCCTGTAGACCTACATCTCATTTCTCTACCGTTTTTTCTTTGACTGTTACAGAGTAATATATCATCAGCAAATGATGTTCTCTGCGGCAATCGGCTAAAATCGTGACTGTGGCGCATCCCTACTACAGAGCTTTTAACTGATGTTGAGAACAGACTGTTTCTTTGTGGCGGTTCAATTAGTATTCAAACACATTGTCTGATATTTACTGTGGTCACTTTTCAAATAATATTCAGCGTAAAGTGTCGTTCTCCTGCTTCAGTACAGAGTGCTCTCCCTCCCGGAACTGCTGCCGCTCGCTGCTTCCGGAGGGGCAGATACTGAGACGGTACTGCTTCCTGTAGCAGGTTACCATCGCTTGTCAATGGTTGTCCTGCGTGCGTTTTATGCGGATAGATGCATTAAGGAAGAAAACCCAAAAAAATAAATAGAAATGTTTGTTTTTAGTTCAGGTCCTGCGTCGACTCAGCTTTAACCTATTCCCTGGTCTTTAGTAACACTGTCTAAATGGGTGCATATTACTGCGCCATATGTAGGCAAACAACATTCACTGGGAAGGGACACATCTTCGGAAAAAACCACCAAAGCAGGCTTAGAGTGGTTCTACTCAAATTCTTAGAAAAGGTAAGTAGTTTAACGTCAGCTGATTCTTGGTCATGTGTCACATTTTGAATATTTCGTGCTCACATTTAATTCCACTTTGCTGAACCTATTCGCTAAGTTAGCCCTGATGCTAACGTTCGCCGCAAATCATCATTACAATCAGCGTTTTGTTTTGTGTCCCATTTTGAGTGACCCCGATTTTTAACGTGTTGTTTTGTGTTTAATAACTCGTGCTAACCTGACACCACAACATATTTTAAGCACGCTAAATATGCAGTTATTTGGGGATTGATTTAGCGGCTACGAAATGGCCAGTCGGGGGTGCAGCAGGGACATGAAATCAAAACAGTCTAAATACAGTGCCATAATGTAAACAACAGCAGTTTGTAGAGGAGTAAAGTCAAAATTATTCTGTTGGATTAATTTAGTTGAGATTATGTTTTTTGTCTGGGCTTCTTATGCTACAACTCTAGTAATAGTAGTTGTAACATATCTACTTATCTCTTTGTAGTAATTATATATTATTAATTATGTGTGTTGCATATATTATAACAAAGGTATTTTCTTTCAATTGTATATTCTGTTGCATGGTATGATTATTGCATAATGTATGTATCATCACATATGGATTTATCATTCATTCCTATACCTATATATTTTTATTATGACTCACTCAGCATGGCTGCTTGTTTTAGTTTGTATTAGTTTAGTTTTGAGACAAGTACTACCTCATTAAGGATTCAAGAAGGGAGGGACCAGAGCATTTATTTTCCACAAATATTTACAGTTTATTTATACTGGCTGAAGTATTGTAATGCATAACATGTATATATTGTTTTGTTATCTCTCTAATTTCTTAAATTCCTCATATTTTTTAATTACTTGAACATCATTATGTTTCTTTTCTTTCACATGTGGCTTTCCTCTCATGTTTTGCTGTAATGTTTATGTGTGTATGGCCAGTGCTGCTAGCCTGATGACACTGAATTGCCATTTTGTTTCACTTCATTAATTCAGTGTTATAAAAAGAGGTGAAAATAGTACAACCACCTGTCGGTTTGACCAAATGTTATTCATCAACACCTGAAACTACAGCCTCCAAAATGACCTAAACAATGTTCTAACCCTCATGAAGAGATAAGACTGCATCATTTATAGTAAGAGTGTAACTCTTAGGTTTCTTGTGTGTTTCATCCACTGTCTCCTAGGTGAAGGAAGCCCGTCGAACACTTAAAAAGCCCCAAGTAGAGAAGTTTGATTGTACCCAGCACAAGCAGACATTCTGGTGCTACTGCTGTGGGCTTGAAATTGAAAGAAATGTTACCGACGGCAACATGACTGTGCTGTACGGAGGCTTGATAGAGCACATGGCCACGTAAGTTTTATAAATGAACTTTCATTTAGCTTATTTTGATTTCACTGATTCCCTGCTTCACGTTCACCCAGTACAATCAAACACTGTTCAACACAACCGTATCCTCAGCAGATAGAAAAAAATTGCACTTGTGTTTCTAGTAGTGCACACGTATCCCATTAAAGTATATGAAGATCTATTTTATTAACATTAGCATGAACAACATGTTTTGCTCATTGCTCTGTTAGGCTAATGAAAACAGTATGCAGTGGTCTGAAGTGGGAAAACGCAACAGGACATTTACTTTATTTCTGCCACATTTGTAAAATTGGTTTGACTTAAGATAATCAAAGTTAAAATTATTAGAAACATCATCAAATCATCCTTATCATTACATATAAAAGCACCCTAAATCAGCTCTTGTAATAATGAAGCAATTGAATATAGTAAAATGTCTTGGGATATCATCTATATTGTGTGTTCTGCATCAGAATAAAAACTTAAGATTATTTATAAAATAAGACTGTTTTTGTCATCTTGACTAGCATATTTTGTGCTTTCCTATTTAGATGCATGCTGCACAAACTAAGAACTATACATTTGTCAAATGTCCGTGGGCTTTGTCAAGTTCTTATACTCGTGCTTGTGTCCATATGAATTTCTGTGATAAACTGCTTTTGTTTTGAAATCTAAAATGAATTTTGTTGTTTCAGCCCAGAACACAGGAAGAACACTCACAAATTCTGGTGGGACAATAAGGCCGAACCCAAGTTTAGAGACAAGGTCATCATCGCAGAGGAGGAAAGTGAAAGGTAGGCCTGGTTAGCCAAAAGTCTATAGGAATAAAGTTTTTCTTGGAAAATAGAAGAGCCTCTGCACGGATCATTGTTTATTTTTGTTTAGGTTTAAAGCTGAGGTGGCAAAAGCATTGGACTCATTTGTGGAGAAGGAGGATGAATTCATAAAACAGGTAATGCAAAATGCTAGCATGGCTAAAAAGTGTTCTAAGAAGTGTTCTGGACTTGAAATCTGCTGATATGAATCTAATTTTTTATTTGTATGACTGCAGCAAGCTGATAACATCCGGGCCCAGGAGAGGAATCGTCAAGAGGTCCTTCAGTTTCTTTTAGAGGTTTGTTTTCCAAGGATGCAGTGGCAGTATCCATCACTGTGGCATTTACTGTTGTTTTTTCATGATTTTAAGATGCATGTAAGACTGGCTGGCGTGGTTCAAGAAGAAATTCATTATCTTCATTATGTTAAAGTAAAACTTCCAAAAGCATTTTAGTTACAAACTGAAAATTGGGTTGAAGTTGGAAAGGGAACACAAATACTTGAATCGAGAAAGTTTTATGTCATCTGGGGCAAAAAAGGATGTGATGATAAGAGTTGAGATGAAGCATGATTAGTGCTCAGACTTCCTCTATGAACCACTGTTGGCTTTTCCTGAATCAATGTCAGCGTGACGCAGAGCCAGAGTTGTTGAATGGACCCAACGGTACGGACGCGTCCGCAGAGGATGCTGTCAGGTAACCTAGTGTCTACCTATGACATTTTATCCTTTCTTGTAATTGATCATCAATAGCACTTAAAAAATTGTTGGCTTGGGACTCATCCTGTTGTCTTGGGAACAGCTCTCAATTTACACCTCAGGGATCAGACCGGCCGGCGGGGAGCGGCTTTGTCGACTCAGTCGTCGAAGCACCGTGGGCTGCAGCAGGGCAAGGCCTGACTTTCATTGGTTATCAGGTAGACAGACAACTCTCATGAAGAGTCTTTAAGTTTGGTAATCTGTTGTTTTATGTTGTTATTACACAAATGCATTCACCTCACATGACAACATGTTTCCTCTGTTACAGGATTCATCAAACAGTGGAAATGTTCATACAGGTACAGCGATTTATGAATTTGTAAAATGGTGTCAGCAGAAATGCCAAGAGTGAGTTGTAAATAAGGGGAGGGGCCTCGTGTAAATTTAAGACATACGAACAAGTAAAATATATTATTACCATTAAATTGTATTTATTTTAACGTTGTATTTTGCTGGCCCATTATTTGATTTATTTCAGATCCTAGTGTATCTTATCTCGTCATCAGTTGTGACCAGACAATTGCCTCATACGTGGCCTTTACTGTGTGATGCTGATGCTGATCACTACTTATTTCCCCTTAAGCTTAGGAAGCCTAATATTATCATGAAAATGTAATAATTTTTTTCTGACATTAGCTGAGGTGCTCTTTATTTTAGGTGATTCCCTCCACAATATAACGCTGTAGGAAACTCGAATATACTTTATGTGCATCTGGGGAGTTTTTCCTTGTTGTGTTTAATAATTTATGTTCTAGTCGTTTTCTATCATTTCAAACAACAATTTCTAATTGTTACAATTAATTGCACTGTTTTAGCTTTCAAATTAATTCCATCTGTTGTCCAGATCAGTCTCATCTAGATTGGATAGGTTTGTCGGATGTGTATTTTGTCCTTATAGTAATATTTCTTGGCACCTTTTCATTTCGTGGATTATTATTGTTCACAAAACATTACATTACATCCTAGATGGTCCTGAAAAGAAACAGCGCGGTTGTGTTAATGTTGAGCGACAAACATTGGTTAATATCTAAAAACATTTACTAGGTTTGTGCAGAAACCCAGCGTATCTAAAAATGTATGCGCTCAGTTCACCTCTTGTGTGTGATTAATTAAGAGTAAGCATTTAGCCTTTGTGTGTTGTAGGTGCCGTCCCTCCTTGGCTGCAGGACGATCCCCTGGAGGGGACCTCTGGAGCTGCTGCACATCCCCAGATTGGCCCTTCGCTCCAAGACTTCCTCAAACAGAGTAAGAATCATGCACAGAAATTTATTTTAGGAATAGTTCAGCCAAAAATGAGAATTCAGTCATTATCTACTCACCCCCATGCCAAAGGAAAGGAAAACATTCCTGGAGCTTCACAGCAAATCAGTGCTGCTGTTTCTCAAAGAAATGTTCCAGCCTTGATGATGATTTCCATGGGCAATTATGTTTTATTGGTTGCTGTCACGTCACTTGTAGAAACCATGATGCCAAGATTATACCCATGTACGTACACTTAGGGGAGTAAACAATCAAAAGATTTGAGTATAATTAAAATGGCCTCATTTGTCTTTTGCCAGAAGAGCAAGAGAAGTTGAGGAAGCTTCCACCGAACAGAGTCGGAGCCAACTTTGATCACAGCTCGCATACTGACGCCAACTGGCTTCCCTCTTTTGGTAGAGTGTGGAACAGTGGCCGACGCTGGCAGTCCAGGTATGAGAACAACACCCTTCAGTACACCCGAAACTAACAGAAGGTTTATAAACCAAGACTCTTCTCACACTGCCCGACACATTTCACACATATACGTACAGGTAACACAGTCAAATTTGGATACATATGCATCACCGCGATATTTATTCATGTAGCTGCAAGCTGCGCTCTTTGTGCCTGAATGTCAGCTGGATAATGTGTTTATGTTCAAACTAAAAATATTTAGTTCTAGATATTATAGATGTGAGACTGTAAGCACTCTGCAAACTGACCCTCAGGCATCTTCCAGTTAACCAAGACTTCTGACAGTGAAAACATCTGTGCAGGTTTACCTACAAACCTGCACAGATGGAAAACATATTTACTCATCATCTTTATTCCACTGGCTAAAGACGACTTCCATACTATGGTAATTTAGTAGTGGTCATCATGGCAACAGCACAGTAATAACTTTTTATATCCCAATAGTATTTTAGCACTTGCTAGCTTAAGAAAGCGTCCAAAACTTGAAAACTAAAAACACTTTTTTATTAAATATGTGTTATCATATTTCATTAGTATACTATGCCATAAGCCAGAGGTGGCCTAAAAGACAAATTTTCACCTGTTGTTCCTGGCCAAACATTAAAAAGCCACATAATGTTTAAATTTTAGCTCGGCAGATTAATTTCATCTCGTCTCTGCGTGCGAATGTGACTTTTTTTTTTTTTCCAACAGGCACCAGTTCAGACAAGAGGAAGGGCAGAAGAACAGGCAGAAAAGGAAGAGGGAGCACGGAACAGAGGGAGCAAAGAAAGCAAAAATGGCTGAACAGCCGACAAATTCTGACAAGATTTCAAACTGAATGTGGTGTGTGAGAATTCATGGCTGGAGGGATGTATATAGTTTGCAAGATGTGAATGACTTTTTATACTATGTTTCTCAGGCTGACAAGAAACCCTACTATTAGCCAAACAGTAGGGTATATGGGAAATTGTATGCAGCCTTGTTCATAACTAAATCGACAGTGTACAGTAAAAATATTAGCTTTGTATATTAAGCAGTTCCTATTAGATTTATTTATGTAAGAAAGTTCCCTTGGATAATGTAACATTGTGCTGTATACTTAAGCTAAATGAGTGCTGACACTTGGTTGTTCTCTGGTCTGCTCCATGTAATCAACTGGAAATCAGCGACTTCAAACAAAGGCACCAGAGAGAAATGCCTCATTGAAGTACTTTTACTGCCCAGATTGTTCAGCAAGTCCTGGATTCTAAGAGGACAATATGACTGTTCTGTTGTGTAAACAACAGGGGGCGCCGGTCACTTGACTGACAAAGGCATCCGCTGTGTGATAAGAGTTTTAGATGCAACATGGTAAAAACTCCTTATTTGTCCTTATGTGGCAAAAACTGTTTGAGTAATGAGTTCTTTTTTCTCTCAATTGTTGACCTGTCAATATTATTCTGTAAGCAGCCCTAAACAGTAATGCGCATAGCGAGAGCAGCAGTTCTCAATGTTTCTAAGACCTCTGGCAAATAAATGTCTCTTTTTTTGCAGCGAACCTGTGCACCAAATGATTAGCTTTCATTTCCCTTTTCAGTACACGTTACGTTTGATGATTTACTGGAAAAGGCCTGAAGGCTGCATATGCAAATGTTTGTCATGTTCAGATGAGATGTGATGGTTCTAAATGTTCAAAAATGTGTGTCATATATCTTTTGTCTCAATAGGATCAGCGTTTTAGCTTCAGTGCTCTCTAAAACAAGAGAGCTACATCTGTTAATTCTTTATTATAAAAAGGAGGAAGTTGGCTGGTGGAAGTGTCTATGAGTAGAGCATTTGGGACTTTTCTGGTCTCAAGATGCTCAATTGAAGATGGTGAGGTAACAAATTAGAAATGTTCTTGTAATGGGACATCTCAAACAAATGGGCACCAGGTGGGAAAACACAAAAAAAAAATCTGTCAGCAGTGTTCTGTGTTGTGTCCTTGAGCCTAAGTTGTGAATACAGAACAGACAATCCATTATGAAACCTTTGCCACTTGAAAAGTGTATTTTTGCACCTACAATGCACAGTGTTGCTCTCAGATTTTTTTTCTGATGAGGAATTATTTTGGTAATGCATAACTTTTGTAGGGCTTAAAATGATAAGTCACTTAGTAGTTGCTTTTGTGGTAGGCATAATGATTGGCGTCAAATTCATTGGAAATGTATATTGCAGCATAATAGATCTGGGGGGGAAAAGAAGAATATTACTGTGAAATATGCTGTGGTTGGATTGTTAAAGGGGAACATCAGTACAAAGGTGGATGAATGGCCAAGAGCAATAGATGCAATATTTCACTCCTTGAGCTTTCAGTAGGCCCTTCTTTATCTATACAGGCCTCCTGTTCACAGTAACGTACAGTGACGCCCTAATGTGCTCTGGATAGATGGGCGTGGAGCTTTGCAGCTGCAAGGCAATACGGGGATACAACGTGTAGCTGATCTATTCTTAGCTCTGTGACAACATGGCTATGGCCGATTTGGTACAAACGGAAGAAAAGGAGATGAAGATTTGACTGTGAATTTAATCGTTGAGGTAAACTGTAAGGATGTTACCACAGGTCGGTGCTGTATAACTGTAAAAACCTTTGCTTTTTTTTATCAGATCATAGTTTTTCGTTGTTTTTGTTAAATATTATACGATGTATTGACGGCACTGAAATATGGGAGGGGAGAAAAAGCACGTGTACTGGGCGTTTCTTTAGTTAATCTATAGCCCAATCACAGAGCAGGAGTTTTGAATAAATCTGCATGTTTAAAAGAAGGCGTAATTCCTGGGTACTGATTGGTTAGTAGGAACAGAAGCGACCAATCGCTTAAATGACAGGCGCTCAGCTGGCCGTGCCGCCCCGCCTCCTATATATTAACGTGCAAACCCCGGAAACGTTGTCGCTTAAAGGGACAGAGGAGGAATTTCAGCCAAAGGTTGAAACAACGAAAACAGCTGCTAGCACAAAAAAGACAAGCAGAGAGAGGAAGGGACGTAGTCAACCGACCAGCGAGCTATGTGGCAAGAAAGAGTGGGAGAACGAGACTGAAATTATCCGACGATTTCACCCATCGAACATCCATTTAAGGTGGCTAACGGCTTTTAGCTTCGAAGTCGATTTTCGTCCCATAACGTTTGCTACCTTGAATTCGACAACGCAGCAGTCAAAACGGCTGAGAGATAACGAAAAGGCCAAACTTCCAGACGACAGGGACGCGTCAGTCCAGGCTTCCAGGCTGTGTTTTTCCTCTTGGGTCCACCTTTTTCTTGTGAGGTGAGTAGGCTTCAAAATCTTCATTTTTTGCTAGCTAGCTACCATCATCTTCGTCATTGTGTGTACGTTAAAGATCGCCATCTATGTAAATGGTTCAGATGTTCAGATTATTTAGTCATTTCTTGATTATTTCAATCAAATGTTATGCACTCTGGACGTACCGGTCTTAACTGGCATCTCATTTTTCCTCAATCTGTGATCTGAGAAAAAAAAAGACTGTAATCCCACCTAAAGCAGCTGATAACCTGACAGTATCTTGGTGTAGGGGGCGTTCCCCTGCTTTGTCTGCCTTCTTCACTCTTTCTTTATGTGTGTGCGTGCAGTCTGCGGTGGTTAGGGACAAAGTGATCGAAATACCAATGTATTAATCACCATCATGGGTGTGTGCATGTCTGTGTCCCAAAAAATTAATGCGTAAATATTTTATTCTGCCAAAACTGCACACCCATATCCTCCTGGCAATGTGCATAGATGGGCTGTGCAAGAAGAAGGGATCAAGCAGCACTGGTATATGTATCAGAGAGATTATGAATGTAGCTCAGCGGGTGGAATATTGATGATAACTGTAAAGCTTACAGGAGTGAGGGTAGCACTGAATGCAGTGGGTGGATTGTTCCCTTGAATTGCACTTGGGAGTTGCATTGCATCATTCAGGGAAGGGTACATTGATGTTGGCACTAGACCCTTTACAGTATATATACAGTCTATAAGGTGTTGGAGTAGAGTCAGTCATTACAATGTTAGTGTGCTACAAGCAGTACCTCCCATTGTCCTGACAAGCAGGGCATGATGGCATTGACATACTCATTAGGCACACGTGTATGCACTCCACTCAGTCTACATCACCCATACAGCACTCATGCATATGGAACCTCCCAGCTGTCTCACATGTATGTAAATAGAAGATTTCTGCACACACACAAATATATCGCATATATACACGCACCGCTGCAGCAAATCCATCTGCAAGTCAACATTTTTCTCCTTCTTTCACTTGTCCTTGCATTGCTCTGACAGTCCCGTCCCCCCCCCCCCACCC
>JBBPCS010000123.1:271964-287273 GCA_037974645.1 Hollardia meadi
TGGTTCAAAATAAAATTTAAATTTGTGTTTTTCCCCCCCCCCCCCCCCCCCCCAAGTCAAGAACCAATGGAGCACATCTTTTTTAGGGAGAATTGATGTTAAAAATAAACAAACCCATTCCCCTCTGACATCGACCAACCCACACAGTTATTCATTTACACACCAGTGCTACCCACAAGTTGTGTTTCTACGGAGGCTCAGGACTAACACTAACACTGTCGGGCTTTAACCAGAGAGGAGGGATCTGGATAAAACCAGTTGTCCCTGAGAGACCTGTGTTTTCAGTAGAAACTGTACAGGAAAGAGAGTCAAGGAGAAGAACTGTTTTTCATGCATCTCCTTCTTTCCTATCTCTATTTTAAAATGATCTCCCCTTTCTTCACATTTCTCCTTTAACCTTACTATTATCTGGCATAAACTGCATTGTAATAAGGTGGATCTGTCAAATTATTTACCATCTCAGAGGACAGATTTACTGTGTGTAGCCAGTACTGACACTTAGCCTTTGTTACAGCAACACTTCCGCTAATCCCAAATGCTGACTTGGCCCGTATGATTGTTCCAAAGCATTTTCTGACCTCTGGTGAGAGGAGCCAGTATTGCAGCTCCACAACAGGCCTTCAGTTGGGAAGAAGGCTACAACAGGATGCAGTTGAGGCCCGTAGAGTACATACAGGTTTTACATGAGGTGCAGGCCTAAAACTGTTGATGCGTTAGATAGTTTGGATTTGTTTGCATCTGCAGATTGGGTACAGATTGAGCCTCTTTGGAGCTCTGATAGTCATCTCATGTTGCTGTGAACGCTAAAAACCAACTGAATTTACATTGCATCAGCTAAAGTGGCTCTGCACTGTCTGGTTTTCTCATTCCCAGACAGTCTGGTGGCTCAGGTATACCTACAGTACGACTGCTTAGCTGCTCCTGTAAAATGACATGTTCTTTTTCAGGAAACATTCTGGGCGCTATGAATGAGTTTACTGTTAGGTAATGCATTATCAACATTGAAAAATTTAAACATAATTCTACAAATTTAGACGTAGTGCCAACGTTCACTTGGAGATAGTTGGCTATCCTGTGGTTGATGAGGAGGTAAAATGATTCAGCAGCTGATTTTCCAAAGAAAATTAAAACGGCTTTTTCTTTTATAATCACATGCAAAATTAAGATAATGTCTAGTGCCGTGCTTTACAGAGGTGGATATTTGTTTCACCTTTTATGTCATTAGTGACCATTGTCTTGTTCACTGTTCACTCCGTTTAACAGCTGATGTACACTCACACTTCAAAAATAATTTTAGTAACAACAACTGCTGTGGTTCATCCAGTGATTTAATGAAAAAGATTTACATTTAAATATTTTAATCCAGTGACGAAGAAGACATAATTCATGTTACTGTTTGGTGGTGAGCTTTGTTCACTGATTTCTAAACTGCCTCACATAATATCATCCATAAATAGTTGCATCATGGCCCAACCGATCAGTGCTCATTGGCTGCAGGTCCCTGTCTTTTTTTTTTTTTTTTAAATCCCTGAGCAAGTGCAGCTCCTCCCTCCTCCTCCTCCTCGCCTATATGACGTCAACCAGTGTGTTGGCGGCGCCCTCGATGGCTTGGCTCAGGACTGACAGGTGGTAGTGCACTTTGTCCCAGTCGCTGGACTGTCCTGATGACTCAGCATTGGCGTAGGCATCAGCCAGACCTGGGAAGGTTGACTGGCCAGCCCAGATAACATGCCTATATAAAACAGAAATAAAGAATGATATAACAATGATAGGCAACAATCAACAATGAAGCAGATAGTAGACAGTCTGGTGAAGAGACCATGAATAATTCAATGAGGAGATGGAGCCAGAGAAGAATAGGATGGAAACGATCTTTTTAGCATAAAGGAAAAGTGAAGTTATTGTATTTATAGAAAAAGTTTACAAGCGTCTTTATAACAACATATGCATATAGCAGTGCTCGCAACCCTGTGAGGCTGTATGTAAGCACAGTGGTGCTTTCTGCTAAATACTAATGGCTAACATTCTCACAATTATAATATTTTTTACATAAGTGCAGAGAACATCAAGTCTCTCTTATAGTGGAATTAACATATATGCCTACTGTTATCATAATGGCTCACTGGCGGATGCAGGCCCAATGATTTTCAAAATGTACACACTCACCGGGCAAAATTAGAAAACTATTGGTAAACTGTTCGCATAGTAATTAAAGCATTATCTGTCATAGCGGTAGAAATATTGGTAAATGGCAAATGTCCTTTGACCACTCAAAGCACTTTACACTACAAGTAGGCATTCACCCATTCACACCCGAACCACCGACCTTCCGATCACTGGGCGACCGCTCTACCACCTGAGCCACAGACGCACCCAAATATTCATTTTGGACCAAAGCGACATTTCATTTGAAAGCCTCTATCAGCATATACCGATGACATACCCGTATTATCGAGCAACTGTTTGGATATACAGTAAATCAAGGTAATGGACAACTTTTGACCTGATGATAGTGTTAGATGAAAAGTCAAAGGAAAATCATTACAATACAAGACATAAATGTCTGTATCAGTTCATTACAATTCGCCCATCTATGGTCAAGACAATTCAATTAAGATTGTAAACCACATGGCGACACTGGAGGAAAACTCAAGGCATCACCAATGAAAGTACAATGTCATCATCATCTGGGAACCTCCATTCCTCCCACTCTCTTTGCGTCTATTTCCCTTATCTATTTCCCAACTAATAACTACTTTAAGACTGGCAATTCATACCTGTATGCATATTTATCAGGGAAGGCCAGAGGGTCCAAGAAAGCTCGGTCCAGCAACATGAGCTGGTCATTGATCTTTCTGACTTTCAGTGGTCTGAGAAAAGAGAGGCAGAGAGAGAGACAGGTGGGTGATTTGCATTCATGTCTATGTGGGCGGCAGAGGAGAAAACAATATGTCTGTATGTACGTTTGTGGTCTTACGTTTCATTTGCCGGGTCTGAGCTAAGAATCACCTGGTCCAGATGAGTAGCTGCACTGCGAAAGCTGGCCACTGCACGTTTTAGTGGTTCTGAAACAAGACACAGAACAGCAGTGCAAAGATTTCACTCTCTAATTCTCTGTGACTGCTAGTAGGAGACACAGATGTTGCTTCTCTTATTTGTGCAGTCAGGAGGCAGTATTTTAGCATTTTGGTTCATGCAGGTTTCAGTGAGAGATATCGTTGATCTTACTTCCAACAATTAGAGGTAATGCAGTAAAGTCAAGTGATTATTCCAGCAGCCTTGGCCCAAGATGCAAACACACAAGTCAAAACCATAACCGCACATAACATTCAGTGCCCCATTTGAAACATGGAAATCTCTAACTGTCTTGTGATTACCCATGGAGATATTCCTAGCGTGGAGCTGATGCTCATATAGGGTCACGGTGGTGTTGAGGAAGTCCTCCAGACTCTCAGCATAGTCACTGCAGTTTAATGGCAACACCAGGCTGTCAGCTAATTGGATCAAGACGTTCCCCGCTGTCCTGGCAATGGCCTGGTGACTGACGAACCCTGAGATGAGAAAGTGGTACAATGAGATGTTATACACACGAGGAATTGTTTGGAAAACGCTGTGCTGTCTTTTGAGTTGCCGCATTTGGCAACAGAAGATGGAGAAATTGAGTAGAAACTGAGAAATACAAAGACATTTGTTAAAACATACCTCGTTTTCCAATGGCATAACATAAAAGAAAGTATAATCTGCAATACCAATATATGAAAATCCAATATATGATAACATGAGAAACATCATTACTTACCAGGATCAATGAACCTTGAGCAGTAGTCAAAGGTGTCGTATGCTGTATGGTACGCAGGGTAAATCCGAGCATTTGTTTTAGTCTGTTCGAAGAAAATATCCATACGACAGGAGTTACATGACTGAATAAATGACTTCAGTTCACATCTGACTCCTCCTCACACGTGTGCGCACTGAAAGGCAAAACTTTTCTTGGGTGATCACTCCAGCAAAGTGCAACAAATATAAGATCCAATTGACAGGGGAGAGGAATGTGTCTTGGATCCAGTGAAGATATTGAAGCAAATCTAATAAGAGCAAAAGGATAAAAGAAAAAAGAAACAAGGCCACAGCATTGCACCACATACTGACAAGATCTGTGGTGCTTGCTGCTGTCTTCCATGGCCTGAAAAATCTGTACAATAAAAGTTTTCGACATCCTACATACAGCACTCACATTATCATCGGACAAAAATCTATTACAGTTAAGTCAAAGGCAGCAAGTTCATGAGGATTTCTTTCTTTACCTTGTCGTATGTGTATGAAATGTCCATGGAAGTGATTCCCAGGTAATGGACAAAGGCAGCGTAATCACTCCCTGCTCCTGACAGGTATCCCATCCTGTCAAAGGAAGATAGAAAACAAGAAGCATGACAGACACACGTACAGTACAGTAAATATTCACGATGAAAATCACCACAAATGGCTTCACTTATAATGCAGTGAAACAAAAAAGAAAACAATGTGTGGTTATCTAACAAGGTATTTCAAACTGCCATGACCACATACTATAGATGAAAAGCAGCATGAAATGTAGATTGTATCTTATATTACTGCTGTTGCTGACTACAGATTATGGGTCAGGTTTCGTCTAGATCGATGATGGTCAAAATCCCTTCCATACATTAAAAAAAAAGCTTGATAATTATTCCCCCAGGATGCATTGCAAGACGTTGGGAAATTAGAAAGGTGTGGCTGGAGTTCATTGCCTGGGAATGGTTCCATGTGCCCGGCTTGTCCTGTTGGAATACTGGATCCAGTTGTCGTACACAGATGTTGAGTCCAGTCCAGGTGCATTGACCTAGAAAACAAACACTCTTGCATGCGACAGGTTCCTGGTAGTGTGTCGACAATAGTTCTGCTCAAGTTAAAGAGAGAAACACCTGAACCAACATGAGTTTTTGAGCTCACCTGTTTTGCAGCTTTGAAGATGATGTTCTGGATTGACGGCATCCCTGAAGCTCTGAGAGTGGCGTTGGCTGAGGGAAGGAAGAAATGTTTTGGTTTAGCATCAGTATTAACTTGTTTCCAATTTCCAAGGCACAAGACTTGTACAACCTACAGTGGCAGCCATTGTAGGAATTCTCATTCTGATGTTAGCCTTCTGGCTAACGTTTGCCTCTTTAGCCTATTTGGGAGCAGCTTTCTACACTGACTGAAAAACGTTGGTCATTACATTATTACTTGGGTCTAAAGGTCTTGCCAGCTCCCTCTTTTTCCTCTTCTTTCCTTTCCAGGATCACGATTTACATGCAGGTCCTGGAATAGCAAGGAAATTCACTCCAACATTAGCTAGTTCAGAGGTCACGTGTCCGGCTGCCTGCAGTGCAGTTTGTTTTGACATTTTTACGTTGTGTAAAAAAAAGAAAGAAAGAAGACTTTTTTGAACATTATTAGGCTACACTGTGCTAAAAAAATGAAAAGAAAAAAAATGTAAATTTGCAAGTTGAAGTAATTTGTTCATTCTATCAAGGTTAAAATGGACAGACTATTGCAAGGCATCAGATATTTTCATCTTCTCCTGACAGGTGGAACTTCTTACCAAAGACAGCGATATCCACATTGATGTAAGCAACAGTCCGTTCACTGAGCTTGGCGAAGTATTGCTGGAGAAAAAAAAACAAGATCAAGGTCATATTTGTCTCTGGAAGAATAACATTATGGAATAATGGTAAATTCAGTGTAACAGAAGCACAAGTAAAGAAAAGGATTAAAATAAGCAAATATATCTCAGTAATATTTGTCATACAGAATATCCATCTAAAGCTTGCTAACATTAGACCAGACCAAGAAATGCTGTACCAGTAAACAGGGTTTCATTGCTTATGAATATTTTCATTTGTAAAAAAAAAAACAGTTCTTTTTTTGCTTTAAAATGAAAAACACTGAATTCCATTTACATATTGCTTAATGCTATGCCTAATCTTGTGGATTATTTGCCAATCACCTCTGTGTATTCTGCAGACCCAATAAGACCAAACTCCTCAGCTCCCCAGCTTCCAAAGATTATTGACCGGCGAGGCCTCCATTTGCCTGCCACAGAGAGGAACAGAGATGAACTCTTCTTCTAGCGCTGCAAACAAAACAATGAGTCGTTCATATAACTATAAATGTCCTCACCCTGCTTGACCATCATGCCCAGCACTCTGGTCAATTCCAGCATGACCGACGTCCCACTGCTTGGGTCGATGGCTCCGTGGACCCAGCTGTCCCTGTGGTTCCCATAGATCACATATCTGTCTGTGGACACACACACACAGAGCAGCCGGAGTAACCACAAGCTGAAAACAGATGAAGTCAAAAGGCAGATTTGGAAAATGATCGTCAGTCTCACCTGGCTCGACACTCCCTCTGATAACACCCATCACATTGGAGGAGCTCTTCACCTCTTCATAGTTGAAGACGTCGAGTTTCACATCACTGGAAAAGAGGATTCAGAAGTATGGAGCAACAATGAATGGAGAGAGGCAGAGGTCCCAGTGCATGACTGCTCCCTCTCAAACAGGATGTATTTAGAGTAAAATAATTTTACTCCCTACTGTGAGCTGAAAAAGTCTAGTACATGATTAAAAAGTGACAAATTTATTCCTGTTTTTTATGTGTGTGCTTAAATTATGTTTGCTATTTTAGGCATTTAGCTAGCAAACGTTAGTTGCCCTTTATTAGAACATTAAGACAATGAAGAATAATTAGACTGAATTCCAATTGTTGTTTTGTCTTTCATTTATATATTATCTATTTGAATTGCTGAAAGAATTTGGAGATGAGGAAGAGAGGTTTAAAATGAGAAACAAGCCTATAAAGACACAAGGTAAAAAAAATAAGACTTATTTTATTTTTTTTAATCAGGTGCTTTGCTCCATAGAAATTGCTCGTAGAGCCGCTTTAAATGGCTGAATATGTCTGGCAGTTGACTACCTGTTGTTGAAAGCAGATGTACGTTTGAACCCTGGGCCACCAAAGTTGTAGGTGCAGTTGAATGCTCCTTGCCATTCAGCTGGAGCTGCTTCTCCACCTAGCTCGCTGAAATGACCAATGCAAAAAAACAAAACAAGTAAAAATCAGTTCATAAGCAACCAGTTTTTGGCTTTATCAATTCGCTAGGCACGTTCATCACAAACCAGATCAGTATGTAGGCATCCTCAAATCCGATTGGTTGAATTGGAATGGGAGGGATTTCTGTAATGTTCTCAACAGGAATTCTGTAGGTTTCCTCTGCAAAGTAATGTGAATTTAAAGTAGAGGTTACATATTAAAATAAGATGATTGAAAATAACCTGACTTTATCTTTATATGTATGTTTGGGCTGTATGTAGCTGTTGTAAATGCCCACCTTCAGATAGTATTAGAGCCAAAGTGCAACGGTAGTAAAGTAAACAGGCAATAAAAAAAGAAAAACACTACCATATGTGAACCTTGTGTACCACTGAAGTCACTGGTTACCTTTGGCAGCCAGGTAGGGTGTGAGCAAGTCTCCATAGTGGCCTCTGAAGCCACCTCTCTCCACACCAGAGGGCGGCATGTACCACGAGTGAGGATACGTCTCATTGACGTCTGACATGAGACCATCATTGATGTCCAAAGGGTCCGTGTAGACAAGCACACCAATGACACCGTAGGGTGCTGCATTGTCGGCCTGGATGAGACACACATGGCACTTTTTAACAACTCAATTTAATTTACAAAATTGATTGATTTACGCATTTACATTTTCAATAAACCAGGCATCTCCAGCTGGAAGGATTTCAGTCCAACTGTGTTTCTACTGATAGCCATTAAATGTGTCAACACTCTTAACTTAAAACTCTGTTATTGAGAAATCGTAAGAATCCTGGTTGTATACTTTCTTTAGAATAAAGATATTAGATATTTTAGTTGCGTGATTCCATGATATTAATACAAAGAATATATGCTTATTTCATGTGCTTCTTTATGAGGAGTCATGGGTAACATTTTGAATCCTGCTGAGATAATAAGAAAGAACATTTTTAAGCACATTAAAGTTTTTTCTTTGCTCTCCCGTTTCCTCAGTTGATATGATTTCTTACAGTAATGTCAACAAGAAAAAAACTGTAAACTAATGACATTGCAACATGTTTATCCTTCACACCCTTTATTATCTCAATAAAAGGTGTCATTTAAAGATTAAAGATGATGACTGTATCGATGGCACTTGCCAAACCACTCGAAGCACTCATAAGCATGTAACTGACACTTTGGGCTCTTTGGCACTCTTGGACAGATTATTTCTGCTCTTTTTTTTTAAATAAATATAAAGCCTAACTCAACACAAACAGGATAGTGAGAAAGTCAGTAATTAACACAAAGCGCAACTCACTTTAGCAGCTCTTCCTGCTCCACCATATCTGGTGATAGCGATGGTTCCTCTGAGGTCCACTGTCTGGTTCAGTTGGTGGTAGTCACTTGGTTTCCCCTGGTTGGCGTACACCAGTTTCCCCTAAAACCATTAGAAAAGTCAACTCTGAGTTGACAGCAGCAGTAACCCGATGGACATATGTGTCAGGATTAGATGATGTGATCTTTTTATATTTTTCTATAAGAAATCCATACACATATATAACTCTAGTCTGGCCACATCTTTATTTTATTCCTTATCACAGCCTCCTCTCTCATTACAACCCTTATTATGGCCTCCTCCTCCCCTAATATAGATGTTCACAGATATCACAGGACGGCCACTCTTGACAGATGAGCTTGGTTTATTAACTCATTGTTTACATAATAACTTGAAATGTTATCAGTACTTGATCAAACATGCAAAAGCTTTTAGCCATATCTGCACCGTCACATATGACTGAAAGAGCAAAAAAACAGAAAAATCTCATCTCTCTCTCTCATCTTTCCTTTTAAATGTATTCACATTGTATAGACATACATAAATGATAAATGGACTTGTTTTTATATAGCACTGTTCCAGTCTGTCGAAGTGCTTTAAAACACATGCAACATTCGCCCATTCACACTCACACACATTCACACACTGATAGCAGAGGTTTCCATGCAAGACGCCGACCTGCTCATCAGGAGCGATACAGCTCCTTCCATCTATATATCTATGCTCAGCCATTCACGCATGCATTCACACACTGATAGAACGGCCATTGGGAGCACTTTGGTGTTCAGTATCTCCCCCCCAGGACACTTCCGACACACAGCCGGAGCCCAAGCTGCCGCAAACTAAACCTTCACCCAAACTTCAGATCTGCTTTTGTCTTGTTTCAACATCTTAAATTCTTAGAGAATCGTTTTAATCTTGTGCGTCAAACACACTTAGCATAAGTAGCAAAATGAACATGTTACATGAACAACAGATACATGTCTTATCTTTGTCAGAAGGCGCATGAACAAAAGGGCCCTTAAAGGTTATGAGCGGTAAGCTTGTGCTGTGTGAGACACGGATGTGACAACCATATCATTTTTATAGTTTCAGTTATCTTTTTATCTGTCTGTGCATGCATCTGTGCAATAAAATGCTGGATGCTTCTTCTGTGATTGTGGTCTATTGTATTAGAGGCATCAGCATTGTGTGTGTCTTCAGGAGCTTAGTGCTGCGGAGTTGGTTTTACAGCGCAAAGGTTGTCAAGTTACATTCACCTAAGAGACAAATAGATTTACATTCCTGATAGTAAAGATTTAGAGAACAAAATGCAGTGTTTTGAGGTCAAAATGATTTTACAGCAGCATGGGGCCCATTCTATTAATCCCATTAAATACATTTATTGTAGGAGGTTGCTGTATCAACATAAATACAACAAATTACAATGAATGCTAGCCCATATGAGCAACTGCTTTAGACATACTGAAGTAAAGAATTAAAAGATACTGTCACTAATTAAATGGAGCGGCTTGCCACCATATTTAACTAAAGCCCAACAATTCCTGCGCTGGGGGATGTCAGGGATCTTTAAAGAAGCTTTAAACAGAATTTCAGATATGTTGGGATGCAGCATTTTACCTTTGCGTGTCCAGCAGGCGAGTATGCAGCGTATGGCTGAACCACCTCAGGATCACTTTGGTCCGAAGTATAATTCTTCTCTTTCTCCCTGGCAGTGTGCAGCACCGTATCAGACGGGCTCACTGAAATGAACAACTCAGGGTGACTGGTCTGCCAGGAGGTAAAGTCATCAGGTCATTGGCAGAATTAAAACCTCCCCAGTGTCAGACACCACAAAATTGTTATCAAGATCTATCAGAAGCATGAGCTAAATGTAATTTAAGATTGGCTTTGGCTTTCCCTGGGATGATCCTGGAGATGTTACAGATAAATAAAATCAATTAAAAAAAAAAAAATCATCCAGCTAAATGCATGAAGTAAAGCCTGTTGACTCACTCCATCTCCATCTGATGTTAGCAAATGTGATGTTGCAAATAACAAAAAAGAAAAGCCTACTTGAACGATCAACAAAATCTAAATTTAGTCATTCATCAACTCACTTTAGGCTCTCCTGAATTTGGAGGTTGTCCACTTCAAGCTCTCATCCACATCCTTTGTCACAACCCTTAATGCATGAATTTTCTTACACTATACAGTGAAAGGACAATGAACTAGTGAAGTTCAGCATTTACAAATGTATGGAGAGGGATGGCGTGACTGCCCCCACTTTCAGTCCAACACCACCTTGTTGACTCACCTACAGTGACCTTGTTGGGGTTCTTGGGGTCAGGGAAGGACAGGTAGACCATGTATTCCTCTCTCCACGCCTGGTCCAGGCCGGTTTCAGGGTCCTGCCATCTCTTCAGCATAAACTGCACTGTCTGCTCGTCTCCTGGTGTGGTGGCCATATGGGGCACTTTTGTCAGCTCCCTTTGGAGGCAGATGAGGATGAAGTTTGATTCAGTTACATGTTGGCTACACTCTAACTCCTAAGAAACTTCAATTTTTGTTCCCACAAATAACGAAAAAGAAAATCCTAAATCAACCACCAACAAAATCGAAATTTAGTCATCCATTAACTCACCTTAGGTTCTCCTGAATTTGGAGGTTGTCCACCTCAGATAAGAACTTCTCAATGAAGCTCTCGTCCACATCCTTTTTCATATCCATCACCCAGGAAGGCACCGAGTCGTTGCTCTTAGTGATACCATAGTGGCCGATTAGGATACCTACGGTCAATACGGCAGCACCACACACCACCGAAATCAACACCAGCTTTATCATTGTCCTCTGAAGACCTTCAAAGAAATTAGTCTGCCTTCTCTTTGGTCCTGGCTGACAGGGAGCTTTCTCCAAAGGCCAGGAATGTGTTGGTGTTGCTTATGAGACCAGGCTTACTGTATGTGAGAGGAAATCCGTGCATCTGCCTCCTAAATGATCACTACAACACCAGTGCAGCTGCTGAAGTGACCTCCCATAAGACGACAAGCTCATTGTAAAGTTTACTCATTAATGTTTGCAGATGGGATGGACTTTATCCCTTTGTTTATGTGTGTGAGGGCGGGTGTAAATCCATTTTTTTTATTTTCAATGTTGCGACTCACAATGTGTGAGTGTGGAATAAACATTTGGATTTCAGGTGGTATTCCCTATAGTGCCTCCTTGTTGTTTGAAACTTTAGATCCTCACCAGTTTCTAAAGTGAAGTTCTGATCTGGAAAGTTGAAGTTCTGGATGAAAATGTGGCCTTCCACAAAGTTTTAAGTACGAGATAAAAGACTTGACATGTTTTACCAAAGCAAACAGAATGAGCAGTTCAGTCAAAGCTGAGGCAAAGTTTGTCAGTTTATTGACTTAAATATAACAAAACAAATATATAAATAAGCATGTAAGTTAAACAACATAACCAAGACCTCCCTGTCTTTGTCTATGAATAATGAACTAAGATCATTTGAGTTATGCCAAACTTTTACACAAATCTTAACATAACACATAATAATACATGTCTCTCATTCTGTATGCTGACATGAGCACAATCTGTGTTAGGGTGCCTTGTTGTGTTCTCTGTTATTCTTCCAGTGTATTTATTCCAAGATGTGTTGGGCTGATTTAGAAAATGTTGTGTCTCTTGGCTCTGTTGATTCATTGAATGAATCATTTCCATGTGTTGCTTTATTTTGAGGACAACGTGATAGAAAAAAAGTTCTTGGAAAATATCATGATCATGAAGCAAAATGGTCAAATTCCAAGACAATTTAATTTTATAACTAATTTAAATGTAATGGCATTATGTAAAATCAGTTAAAAAATATATATATTTAAGTTCTAACATTTTGAATGTTAGTGTAAGATAATATTTTGCTGTTGTTTTCATGTAGCCTATTTAAACTGTATTTTCTATGTTCTTTTGATTGTTGAACCTCTGAACTGATATTCCTGTGTCTGTACAATTGCTGTAAACTGTACGTTTAATAAAAATGTATTCTTTTTAAAACTGTGTGATGATAGGCGGAACCATGTAAATGTGGTTCACAAGTATAACACATCATATCACTTCAGGAGGGGAAAGGGTTCACTTTAAAGCCAGCAGATTTTTGTGATGTTTTTTATGGACACATTTTTCTAAAAGATTTTTTACACTCAGTAGGCCTGTATATGCTCTAGACATAGAGTTGTGAGTAAGAATCACAGATCATGTGTGTGCTTCACTGCTGCTCACTGAGGAGAGGTCAGTTGCATTTTGGATGAAAAATAATAATTTTGCAATAAATCCTGGTGTTGTAAAAAGAATAAATAATTGACAGTTCAGTTGAATTCAGCTCAATCCAGTTAATTCCTGTTAGTTGAGTAAAATGTATTATATACATTATACATACAGTTTATGAGGACGACTATTATTAGTATGGAAGCGGATTTGGGCCACATGTGAAAAACGTATGAGTTAGGGGCACACATGAAAAATGTATTTGAATTAGGGGCACACATGAAAAATGTATTTGAATTAGGGGCACATGTGAAAATTTTATTTGAATTAGGGGCACATGTGAAAATTTTATTTGAATTAGGGGCACATGTGAAAATTTTATTTGAGTTAGGGGCACATGTGAAAAATGTATTTGAGTTAGGGGCATGTGAAAAAATTATTTGAGTTCTGACTTTAAACTCAGAATTCTGACTTTAATCTAAGAATTGTGAGAGAAAAAATTCTGTTTCTGAGATTAAAGTCAGAACTCCAATACATTTTTCACGTGGCCCTAATCCTCTTCCGTAGCGATAAGCGGCCATAGATAATGGATGTATGGATGGATGAACCCAAAGGCATCAAAGATGAACGTTAATCAAAGCAATGGCTCACTCTAGTGGTAAAATATATTATTACAGACCATAACAACAACTTCCTGGTCACGGTGGATAACATTTCCCTTTAATTTTCCTACCTTAATAAATGTTCGCTCTTGAGTCGGTTCTTTGTCATAACCATGAAGTCATACAGTTGCTGCTTTGCAACTAAAAGCATCTCATCTCGAGTTTACAGTCTGTAAGGAGGCGGTGAAGGACATTTCCTCTGGTTTCCCCCAACATCCACCTCCTTCTCCCTATGTTTCACTTTCACTTTCTCCTGGAATTATTTGTGCTGAACTCGCGTGCAGATAGAAGACGACACAGTAAGTTGAACATGTCTGACACATGGTAGCCGACAAAGCTGACTGTTGAGAATGTTGATAATATATCATGTTACAGCCCCAGTTTTGGTGATATGGGAGCGATTCTCGATAGCGATTCGTGACCCTAAATGAATGGACATTAGTGTGAAATCGAAAGTCCATCCATCTACCCCGACTTCAAGGAGAAGCAGTTTTCTGACGTCACATAACAATGGCGGCGCTCATGGAGACATCAAATAAAATGTATAATGGTGTCTGTTACCTCATGCATCGTTTTTGCTCCTCTGCTTTGTTGATGTAAGCAAGGAGGCTGCACTGGTCACAGTTAAATTGTCTCATCACCAGCCAAATAAACATCAGCTTCTCGCGGTCAGCCATGTTTGTGTACGTTTGACGCTGAGCCATATGCACCGTGCACTGGAACGCTTTTAAATCGGAATATCCGACTTCCGATTTGTCTGGAACGCAGCATAAGCAGCGACTTTAGAGGGACGGCTACGGCGTCCGCGAAGCATTCCACCCGGCTGCCGTAGTAGTGGAAATCAAATATCACTAAGCAACAGTGTAACTCTGACAACGGCTATCTTACTACTTTACTACTTTCACGTACTGCTGGGTACGGCAAACCGGTCGTTTTTGCCATAGTCACTGCAGTTGCAGTTGGGCTACAACGGCAGGAAGTGTCGAGACAAAATCGCGCATGCGCAAAGTGAGAGCAATTCCATAAGAATATACTAAACATATGTCTCAACCTACGTCTAAACAATCCTATGTTAATACAATTATATTCATATATCCCATTTTCACTCTTACAGTATCTCTGAATGTAATGTACGATATTTGTGTTACAGGTGAGAGGATTTCCTGTTCTCATTCTCACCATGTTGGCTGCTCCTCTCCTGCTGCTACTGTTTGTTCTGTTTCCTCCCTCATCTGGAGCGCAGCTACCAAATCAAGGCCAAGCCAAGGATGTCCTCGTAGCCACCAGTGGCCAGCCATTCCCCTGGGACCGCATGAGACTTCCTAAAACAGTGTCCCCCCTCCACTATGACCTGAACATCCACCCCAACCTGACCACTCTCGACTTCACCGGCGTTGCCCGCATCCAGCTGGATGTGCACGAGGACACCAACACCATCGTTCTCCATGCCAAGCAGATGCAGATATCCAGTGTGCTGCTCCTGGCACCTGAAGGCGTGAGGCCCCTCCAGGTTTTGGAGTATCCTCGTTTCCACCAGATCGCCCTGCTCTCAGACTCGTTGCTGACCAAAGGTAGGAGGTATGAAGTTCAGCTGGGGTTTGCTGCCAACTTGTCTGACAGCTTCCATGGTTTCTACAAAAGCAGCTACCGCACCAGCAGTGGGGAAGTCAGGTAAGAGCATGAATAACTTGTCTTTCTCTGTTTTTGTTCAAGGAACTACGTAGCATTTTAACATCAATGAATTAGATGCCTTTTTCGAACTGTTTTTTATTATATATTACAGGATACTGCTAATGTGATGATAATGTTTGTCCAGACCATTGACATGAATAAAGGTGGACTCCACTTTCTCCCATAAAATATCCCAGATATGAGCGCTGCCATCTTGCGCTGGTGACGTAATTTGGAGCTAGAGTCTGCGCAGTAGCGACCGGGCAGCGGAGCCGCGATATCAAGTCCCCGACCATACACGCGCCCACACAGGGTGCGATT
>JBBPCS010000124.1:0-14046 GCA_037974645.1 Hollardia meadi
TCCATCGCTGCGGTTGCCCCCCCTCCCCAGCATGGGAATTTTGCCACAGACACTGGTTTAAAAACTCCACCATACTGCAAAAATACAAAGAGATTTATCTGGTGGTGATTGACGTCATTAGCATTCTGTTAACTCATTTGGCAATGGCTTGAAGGTCACAGATATTTGTAAGAATAATCCCACACTCCAGGTTTAACCTATTAGCTGTGATGCACCATCTATTTTTATTTAACCTCCTCTGTTGAAATATAAACTGCTCCACTAAAGAGGAATGGTCATCAGCCCAGGTTTATTCCTACTTGTATCTTTTTTCTTCCACAACAAGGCACTGTTCCTTGATTTTCCCATTCCATTTTCTTCCTAGTTGACTTACATCAGTTTTAAAAAGAGTCATTACATTCTTTTTTTACTCTCAGTTGTAATGAACATATGCTACATTTGTTAATGTGCTACTCAAATTCTACTCTCACTGGGCTCACAGTAAGAGGGAGGGGCTAAACTGTGTGTAAGAAGTTCTGTGATCAGAGGACTAAACAATCAGCTAGTGCAGAGTAGGTGTAGCCTATCAGCATCAGCCATACCAATTTGCTATTTAATGCCGTGCGAACACAGTATGTTTCTGCCCCTGGTCTGAAAAGTAGCTAGTTCAAGTTGTTTCTAATTAATTATGAGACATCTGTTTGGCAGGGAAGTCTCTGAAGTCACTAAATCAACCAAAGTTGGTAGTTACCAAACAAACAGAGCTATAAAGCTTAGAGTTGTAAGAAGTAAACAGCCACTGGTGAAGTGAAAATGAAATATAGCCTATTTGTCCACCGTGGTCAATCCAAAAGAAAGAAACTTCCACCAAATAAAAAAGCGAAATGAGCTTAGCTGCAGTATTTTATCCCATTAAATCAACAGGCTAAACGAAGATGGTAAACATTCCTGTGAAACAACATGCAAGCATTGTCATTGTTAGCATGTTAGCATGCATGATGTTCACATTTAGCTCAAAGTACCGCTGCACCTGTAAGTTCCTCACAGACTTGCTAGCATGACTGTATATTCGTAATCTTTTTTGTTTGACTCCTAGACAGATTATCAGACATTTATTATCAACAAACATTTGGGAAACCACTATCACAGTTAAGATACATCTGTAAATAATAGTAGCGAGTATGTGAATAATATTTGTGCATTTTAGTTTGAGAAAATTGAAACAAGAGTAAGATTTTTGCCCAAAATTTGTTGATCAGGTATTAGAAGTTGTCGAAATAATATTGTTTATTTATAGTAATTATTGTGATTTGTCAAATTTAAATATGTTAAATTGCTACAAGAAGCAGCTTTAAGGTCACCCAATAAAAGCAAACTTTCGTGCAGTTTCTGTATATACACCTGTAGTAGGCTTACCTTTGCCTCAGAGAGTATATTATGCAAATCCAGACGTGACATAAATTCTGCATTGACATTAGCACTCTGATCTTAAGCTTGGGGGAGGTAGGGATCCCAGGCAGCTTCTGTGGCTGCTCGTCCCTCCTCCCAACATGTATCTCCGCCTCTCCAAACTTCAGATCCTCCTCAGAAGTCATGCAGCAAAGTCGGCTTTGGTTCGGGGGGAGGAGGAATAAGAAGTGGGGCAAAGAGAGTGCGCATACAGCAAATTGGCAGCTCCATCAAATTATACTGGCATTAAGGGGGTTTCGCAGGGCGTAATCCACAAGCCAAAGCCTGAACGCCACTCCCTCCCTACAACATTTAACTTTTGTCGACGTAAACGCCACATTTCATGCTCTGCCATTAATCTGTCGGATTACAGGATGCAAGCAGTTTGAGCAGGGTTTGGGTGGGGGCTTGTGAAATGGGGTGAGGGGTTGATTTGTAATGAATTCTCTCGTTCTTGGCTTAATGTTGGGTGGCAGGTGGCAGAGGTAGCTGAATGAAGAAATTCGTCATCATCTCACAACTGGTCAGCATGTCAGGCCCAAGGATCTGTGCCAGTAACCAGCATAGAAGAATGTGTGGAATGTCTCCTTCTGTTTGCATGTGATGGGATCTTCTCCCGTATGAAGGGGAGATGGAGTGATGTTCAGGGTTTGCTTTCAGAGGATAACCCTCCTGGGGACAGCAATGGAGAACGAGCCTGTCACACTGAGGGAAATTCTGCCCTCTCTCTCCTGGGCACGGAGGAGCTCACAGTGGGAGTTCCGGAAGATCCAGGCATGGTTTATTATAAATGGAGTGTTCTGGGAATAAGTGGACACATGCAGGGTTTGAAGATGCCACTACACAGGGGGTGTGGCCCTCATCCTGGGGGTGGTGACAAGCCTTTACCAGCTGGTGTTGGACTAAAAAAAAAAACTAGCAAATTAAGGAAACATCTTCTTGAACATTGATTTGACAACATGTGCGCCGCAAATGCTCACAACACAATCAAATCGAGAAAAACAGATATCTGCCACCAGCTTATATGCGACTCATGCCATCACGATATATATGTAAAAAAAGAAATAAACTTTGTCAATGTGTCCATCACTTTTAGTGTCCCCTAGAAACATCCATATCGGTTGTCATCTGTTCTACTTGCAGTGTGTTTCTCTGTTTGGTTGTGTTGTGAGTGTTTGCAGCGCACGTGTTGTCAAATTGATGATGTTTTCTTAATTTGCTTGTGTTTTGTCTATTTACATGTGTTTTCTTAAGTTGCAGTGCGGTGATCTCTCTGCCACCATAAAAACCAGCCTCTGCTCCTTTCATCTGGTCTCAAGATGCCTTAAATTGCCTAAACTAGTAGATTCCTAAGACTTGGAGACAATAGTCGTAACAAAAGGTATTGATTCCCTATGGCGGTGATGGCCACTCATATCCATAGACTACCACTGTCACTGCTCTACCATTTCTCTGGAATAAATTGAACATCATGGATCAAGACAAATAATAAATCACCTTCTTTCTTCCTCTTACATCTCTTTACCTTTTTGGTGGATATGCATTTTGTTGGCTCCCCCTCTCTCAACATTACACTTTATCAGTCTTTTCAGATGTCTTTGTTGTTCACTATCTGTGTTTCTGTTGCAACCTCAGCCTTCATGCTCTGCTCTATCTCTGTGCTGTCCTGTACTGTACAGAACAGTCTTCAGCAAAGAGTCAGGCAGTGCAGACGTTTAATCTTCTGCCACCTCTTATTTCTAATGCAGACCTCTTACACATCTATCTTATACTTACAGATGTACAGTCTTCCACAAAGCCAGTCTGCTTTGAGTAGTTTGAAAGAAATTAATATGTTTTTTACTACACATACTTATAATGTCTCTGTAGCCAACATGGTATCTCAGCAGTCCGTCATATAGTTACGAAATACATATTATCTATAGGATTTGTGTATATAGACACAAATGTTTAATCTTGTGGCATTTCACCACAATTATCTTTCATGCCATTGAAATGCAGCAGTTATAAACTGCGCTGGAGTCGCAGGCAGGTGGTCGGAGTGAATGGTAGGCGTACAGCGTCCAGGACTCTCACACCAGAATCCAGGATTCAAATCGACAATTTGTGGCCAAATACCCAATTCCTATTTATTGTATTTTTCCTGTTTATTATTTCATCACAATTTCACAGACGACTGTGTTTCTATAACAGCAAACATTTCAGCACCAAAGTAAAAATGTCTCCATCTCTTGACAAAAAGTTAATATAAGGCTTAATTTAGCTTGGAGGCAATCAATCAGTCTTTAAAAACAGACTGTGTGCTCTGTTATTTGCAAGTGGTCAGACCGTATTTATGTGTCCAGACAGGGTTGCTGATATAACGATGTTATGCGCCAGTAACAATGTATGCTGGTGATGCAGCTTTCCAACATGGAATTGTGACAAATGGACATCCATCATCTCACCCTCTGAACAATCACACTGTGAAGTTGCGGAGCAGACAATTTCTTTCAGTTTCTGTCCACAAACTGTGTGTTGTTGTTGTCCTTTACACCAATCTGCTAGTAGCAGCATGTATTGTACTCAGCCGCGCTGATACTTCCAATTTCAATCACATTTCAAACAAAGTCCAAATCAGGTTTGAATCTGATTTGCAAAAATCTAACTTCATGTGTTTTCTTGCTATCCAGACTTTCTAAAATCAATCAGGATACAATCGGCATATGCCCCCCCCCCCCCCCCCAAAAAAAAGAACAGATCAAAAATCAAAATCAAAACAGATTTGGGTATGATTGAAATGTGATTCAAATCAGATTTCTTCTCACATTCACAAAAGAAGGTCTTCTTTAGGGGCGACCCTCGATCTTGCACCCAACAACAGTGAGAAAGCCATCATAGAAGAGTCAAAGGTATATGTTGTTAGACAACAGTGGACCCCATGGACAATCATACAATGTGATCACAGCTTTCAGATCTGTTAGAGGCAATAAGCAATAAAATGCAACACTTGGCAATTTAAAATAAGGCAAGGTACACAGCATCAGTTTTTTCTGATTCACTCCGGCTAACTTTCCTTGCATTTCAAAACTAGATTAAATCTAGAAAATTTTATTCTGAAAGCCACCCCAATCAACAGCCTATTCTCATGCCCAGCTCGTCAGATATCAACGTATGTCAAGGCCCTTCATGTCCCATCCAGATGCACAATGTTCCCTTTGGCGTCAGGCAAAGACGCACAAGGGTTTAATGTATCAACAATGTCAAGCCGTCCGCATCAGTATCAGACGACTTGAAATGATGATGTAGCGCAAGGTACTTTCCAAAGCCAGAAAGTGCAAAGAAGGGTGGAGGTTTCCCGTTTGAAACCAAGCGTCACCAGTCATTTCCTAAACCTAACCAAGTAGGTTTTGTGCCTAAACGTAAGCAAACGTTACCGATGTGTCTGCTAAACTTCAGCAAAGTAACGTAGCCCTATGCTTCAGGATAAAATGCTCTGGGCACGAGCCTTTGCATGTCGGCTAGGGACGCTAAAGGGAAGGCTTAGTGCATCAGCCACGGACGCCAAAGGCCCATTGTGCGTCAGGGAAAGCTTAGTGCGTCAGCCGACGATGCCAAAGGGTACCTTGCGTGTCTGGATAATGGCGCATGATAAAACGTTGGTATGTGAAGAGCTGGGATGAGAACAGGTAGATTTTGCTGATAATAACAAAGTACTTTTACTTTCAATCAACATTTTGAATTCAGGACTTTTACTTGTAATGTAGTATTTTTAGAATATTTTAAGTAGGTAAACTTTGATTTACCTAGTATTTTTAATTGTCATCTTTCTTTATTGCTGTGATAAATGTTAACTGCTCGAAATCAATGCAGCAGATATATCACCTGCTTTTACTTAGTTGGGGCAAAATTAGATGAAATAACACCCAATACCTAATTGAAATCAGCAAACATGAACACAATGTCAGGCTAAATAAATAATGGGAAACAAAATGGCACAGTCTGATTAATAGCTTACTAATTTTATGGACAACTGCTTAAACAAATAGGCCAATGTTTCTGAAACTGCATGTGATTTTCTTCACCTCAAATGTATCCAGAAACTGATTTAAGTGGACAGTAACAAATGTGATGTTTCGGCCGCTCATCGTGTGTCTTTTTCGAACCATATATTGGACTTGAATGCAACTGAATTGTATGTGTCTCAAGAAGAGAAAGAAAACTTTGGAACAAGCACTGTAATGTTTCTTTGTGATAAATTCATTAGGCTACACTGTTGCAACTCCACAAAAAGTAAATTATAGCAGTTTACAAAGCAACCCCTGACAGGTTTTAAAGTGTATGCCAATATCAATGACAAAGGATTTTAAGAGAAGGAAATGTCTTTTATGTAAATGCTACATGGCTCATTTATGTGTTTTGTAATGCACGTATATTGGGGCATATGTAATGGAAGAGTAGTGTTCAAAAGCACAGCATAATGTCGTGTCTCAGCCAAACCCATTAAGAATACTTAACTAATGCCTTTTTTTCACCAAACCACTAGGACTAAAGTTAAAGGTAGCTTTGTATACACAGCAACATGATTAAAATGTTCAAAATTTGCCAGAACCTCCTAGTCATGACAACCAACCTACACAAGCCTTGCAATGTTGGAGAGCCTCGCTGCTTCTGAGGAACGCCGGGACCACTCAATCAAATTTTGCCGTGACTCAATTCCGGAGCTTTGTCACCCCTCCTAACTGATCTCAACACAGAGAGGAAAAGTATGGCTACGGGGTCGAGACTGCTGGTTGGAACTGCACGGAACAAGTCTTGACTACTTAAATCCGCTTTGATCTGCGTTTCCTGGAGAGGGGATTGTCTGCAGCCTGCACTCTTTGCATCATCTCTCCCTGCGTGAAGAAGTCTTGCTTTGCCTTTTTCGCCCTCCTTTCTCTACTTTGCTCAATCTCACACGGGCATGTGCACAAATACGCATGCAAACACACGTTTGCAAATCCACACATTTTTCTGTCACACACATTCTCTTCCCATCTTTCTCAGCCCCCCTACTCTTTTTCTCTCCCTCCATTTTCCCTTTGACTTCCACACACACTAATTCCTTTTCTTCAAGGACAAGCATCTCACGGCACATCATCTGAATAAGACTTTGAGTCGCCGTGGCCTCCCAGGGCTTAAATCCGCAGAGCCCTTCTTCCCGATCCCCTTTTTAATGTTCTAACACCAGCCTAGTGCCATCAATAAATATTAACATCCAGAGGGATGAGATATGCTCTGGTTAGGCAGTCTTTCCACCACGTGGGTCTCAGGGTGGCTGTCTCTCGGCTGATACTGAAGGATTGTTGAGTTAGTGACCCAGACTGAAAGACCAAAAGAGCTTTGGGACCGTGCAGCTCTTGTGGATGCCATTCAGGAAAAATCTTCATCAGTTGGGCCACTAAATCAGATGATGTGAAATTTTTGTTTTGTGTGGATGGTAAATAATTTCACTGTGTATTTTAGGACAAAGACTTGCTTTGGGATATTTAGAGTTGATGTCACGGTTTGTGCCAGGAGAGAGCACGAAGAATTGGAGGACCCAGTTGCAGACACCAGAGGCAGAGTAGCTTCAGTCCAGTAATATATATTTATTTAACACCAAAAAACCACAAAGTCAAACGGATAGTGAGAAGCAGGCAGAGATCAAATCCAGGTAGGAAGTCAAACACAGTCAAACAAATCCAATTGAGCGAAGGTAAAAATCCAAAACTCAAAACAACGGCAAGATTCAGAACACAATAGGACAAAAAACTCCAAAAAGGCTAGAGGACACTGGGAACATTAGGAAACGCGAGAATGACGGCACACAATGTCACGCGCACAACAAACTGGCAAAGACAGAGGGGAGTACACAGACTTAAATGCACGAGGAAACTTAACAAGACACAGGTGAAACTAATCAGGGTAATCACAAAAGGAGGGAAAAGAACAAAGACAGGAAATGTAAAGCAGGGCAAGACACGCGAGGGAAGGACTACCAAATAAAACAGGAAATAACAAACTAGAAACTAGAAATGATAACACAGGCAGCAAACACAGGAAAATAAACTAGAAATTCAAAATCATAGCAGGAAATAACACAAGCCATCACAGTTGATTAGCTTTGAGCAAAGTTGTTAACAATGATAGTAGACAGCCTAATACACTGCTGCTTATGAAAATGGGCAAACTACTGTAGGTTTGAATCGAACATCCCTGAATGAATTTATTTATTTATTTTGAAGCTAGCTGCACATTGGGACTCCAAAAAATTGAGACTAATGGACTTTGGAATTTCTGTTTTTAGTCTATAAAACGTTAAATGTTTTATAGCTAGATTCATTAAGTACACTTTCAGTTTTGCAAGGACTAGTTGAAATTTAACACCAGTTAGTTTGATACAATCTAAGTTTTGATGTGACAGGAGTGTGCAAAAGATTAAAGGGGGCATATTTTCTGTCATGTCACAATATTGGATGCTCATATGAAACGTGGCCAAACTTTAAAATAAGGACGTTAATATACGTAAAAGTAATACTTGCCAGCAAAAAGCTCAGGCTTCCAATGGTTTACTGAGTTAACAATATGTTTTTCTACTTTTGCAATGGGCTGGCGACAGCTCGTCAGTTTCCTTTATTGGCACAGTATTCTCATGAAGTACAGGGACGTGCCCATCTACCCACTCAGTCTGTTGATTTTTACTGAGGTAATTTACAGCAGCTTCAACCTAGACTGTGATCTGGATCATAATTATGGAGAAAATATTTTCTGGGTAGTCTGCTATATACACATATACATATATATAATATTTTCAGAGTAATGCTCTGTGAGGTTCCTGATGGGCAAATATCTTAACTTGGTGTTAAGGTAGCCACTAACTGCTCCTAACTGTAGCTGTCTTTAGCTAGTTAGCTCAGTTATAGTCCTATAAGCTGACTCTTTCCTCTTGGTCCCCCCACCTGCTTGAGGTGTAAGCACCAGCCATCCTCCAGTCTTCTGAGCTCCCAATCCAGAGTCAGCTGATAGGACTGCAGGGCAAATTGAGCTCTTTACATAAACAACAAGTAAAGCTATCTGTTCATCAGGAAACTACATAAATCACTGAGTAATATGAAGTGAAGAAAATATGAACTGTCACCAAAATCACTGAATAAAGTAATAAAGCTATGTTTCTGGGATGCCTCTCGGTAGGTATCCAGAAGTTTGTCCAATGGTCTGTTTGGGACAGGGGCTCTTTGTGAGAGACAGATGAGTACATAGACTATCATGTGTGTGTGTTAGATACAGAGCTTGAGACTTTGTAAGTTTAGATTACAAGTCATCAGGCCAAGTCTGGTACTTTATGGGTATGTACTGTATAAATTACAAGAATGATCAATCAGTCTAAAAAAAAAAGCCTTATTCTGCAACAAAACATACCTAGGAAATGGTTTAAACTCTCTCTATTGTAATCACATCAATATCTGATTAAGGCAAACTTGAAAACACCACACCCGCACAGTACCAGATTTGGCCTGATGACTGTAAGTTCAGCAGCCTCAGGATACTGTCACACTTAGCTCTCTTTCCTCGTCCCTGACTCCCAGCTCCCACCCATGAGCCCTGATTCATTACAAGCTGTGGCCAGGGTATTAAGATACGGCCGCATTAACAAAGTTGTCTCTGTATCTTAATTGAATCTACCCCCGCCAGAGCCGAATCTGGATTATGTTTACCTGAAATATAAGCGGCTCGGTAGACGGAACATGGACCCACTGATAAAACACTGGGTTGTCCCCCCTTTCCAATCCTAATCCCCAACTGTAATTTGTTCCTTGATGGATGTAGCTGTGGTGATGGGAGCCCCTGATTGGGATCCCTTCCAAAAACAGGGAAAGCATCTGCAGGTAACTTCATCTATTAAATAGTGAAGGTGTGTGTGTGTTTCTGTGTGCAGGAGGTTCAAATTAATTGTGCATAGATCTGCCTTTATGAGCCAGCTTTAAACAAAACCCTCAAATCTGGTCTCCAGCCTCAGTCTGGCTGGAGACCAGAGACCTACAGGGGCATGGTTCTTATGTGTGTGTGGAGATGGACACGCCACCGTTGGGTGGTCTTACATGAGGGATGACTCTGGATGGCGACAGTAGACAGGGGCCAAGTCCTTCGCCTGTTTGTCCTTCACAGGGTACCATCCCCACACAACCTCTTTCCTTAGCCTAAACACCCCCACCTGCGCCCCACCATCACAGCTATCACCATCCCCGCACAAACACAGCATGGTGTGCATCAGCAGATACTGTGTGTGCCTCTTGTTGTGTGTTGTTTGCAGGGGTGTTTCAGTCAGCAAGTCAATGAATGTTAGACCTTGATTCATGCTCTCATAAAAATTATTCTGCCTAAAACATTGTAATTGATAAAATACATTACATGTACATTTTCCATCTAATTTTATTACTTATGTACCATGTAAAGGATCACATTTTTTTCAATTCAGTGTTTTTCTATCAAGTTGAATCAGTGTGAAAAAATTTTATAAATTTGATTTGATTAAACTAATGCTAACTTATACATAAACCTTATGTGTTCATTCAATCATTACATTAAAAGTTAGGGGAACATCTGCTTAAATATAATCTGTTTATTCAAGTGTTTATTCAAGTAGTATACAATCAGATAAAACAATGAATTTCAAACTATTATTATTTTATCTTTTGGAATAAATCACAAAGCAACACATACATGCACCGTTCTCAAAAACTCTATTGCCAGATCCATTGAAATGTATTACAAACATGGAAAGGCCAAAAGTCTCAACTTCAAAATTACACAAACTGTAAAAGTATTTTATCAGCAATTCAAAAGACAAACAGATAAATCAGCAAGACCTGCAAGAAAGCTGGGTTATAGCAAAATTGACACATAATATTCAGGGTTTTCCAGTGTACAGTAAGGATAAGGCTTTCCACTGTCTCAGTAATGTTACACAAATTTGTATTCATTAATAAAAATAGAAAAAAAAACTTTTAGAAACACAAATTTACAATTAAGACAAATTCAAAAGGCTTCCCAGTATATTGCACCTGACACGACCTAATCTGGCATATATTTGGCACAAATCTCAATTATGTATTGTGCCATAAACATTATCATTACATAATAAACATACAAGGCTTTCCAGGGTGTTAATACCAAATATGAGAATAAAGGCACAAGGTTTACTAAATAGCATTACAGCAAAGATTTAAACCACAAAAACTTCAGAAAGAAGAAGTATCCGTTCGCACATAATGAAAGTGGCAATAGACTGATTTATCAAGTCACCAAAATGGTTATTTCCTTGTCATAAATTACGTTACATTGGCTGCTCTTTAAGTGCACAGAAATTGCACTCGTTTGTTTTCTGGAACCTGTAGAGATTTCTGTTGCCTTCCACTGAAACAGCGTCCATTTCAGGCCTGGACAGACAAACGGCTCCTTTCCCTGAGATTGATTTGGTTCAGAGTTGCAGTACACGTCTGGCAGAAAGCTCCTCTGAAAAGCATCTGCATTCACTTTGCCAGTCTGAAATAAACAAATTATAGTGCAGTTATAATAAACTACATGATCAGCTATATACAAGTTTTTGTTTTATGAATACAACTGTAATCTGTAATCCGTAACCTGAAATATGTTAAACCTAGTACAGCCACTTGTGGAACCTGAACTTTATATGTGACTATATTTGAATCTTAGCCCTGCTGAGACATACTCATTCAGCATTTTGGCCATACTGTCCAGCCTTAATGCCACTTCTAATAACAATAGATACATTTGAATTTTACCTTACATTTTTAGTCACTGTCACAGTCTGTCTGGTCATTCCTGGAGCTGCTGTCTTCGTAGCCTCAAAGGAACGGAACAGATCTTGGTGGAACAGTGTCTACAGTGCTCGCATGGTAGCAGGCCAGTAACCACTTAGCCCATCACTTATTGCAAGGAACTAAACTAACGTGTTAGATAAACAATATTTATTTTTACGCAATCCTAACATTAATGGAGGCTGGCATGTCTACCAACTGCAACAGGAGTGTCACTGTAGCTTTTGAGTGTTGCATTGCATTAAATTATGTTTTTCCTGTATAGCCTATAGCTAACATTAACTAGTAAAGTAAACCTTCCACCGTAGGAAGTGATTACATAACCTTCGAAAAGTGACATAACTAAACTGTGCTTGTGAACAAATGAATGCGTGTCATAGGTGCGCTTCGGTAGTTAAACAAATAGCGCTACCTCTCGCTCTGAGTCATCACTAATGGGAAGTTTCGTAACACTGTATAACAAACTGGAATCTGAATTCGAGTGGTACAGGTTTTGCGTTTCAGCCATATCTTTCTGAACTGAGACGACCCATTTAGAGGAATTCTCCACCAAAAATGTTGACTTTTTTTCAATGACTCCGGGTCACTGTTGAAATACATTGTAACTGCTGTGTATCCAAACTGACTCCAGCTGCTGTCCTCTGACAGGGAGCAAATTTCAAACTTTTAAGAGCTACTTTTCTAGCCTACAGTGTGTGTTTGTTTGTATTTGATGCTCGCAATATAAATTTTCAGTGGCATATTTCTTTAAGGCGCTGCTGCCCCAGTAGTCATCCATGCAGTGCAAATTTGTACTGTAGTCACTTTAAAGCTCTAATTGTACAAATACTCTTCAGGCATGGAGAAAGGCTAAACAAAGATACTCCTGTCACGGGTACACACTCAACAGTCTAAGCTCTGAGCTGGAGGGGCCACTTTGACAGCTTCCTTACTGTAGACCTTCCACAGGCAAGAAAACAGGTGGTGGAGGCCACACACACACACACACACACTCTTATCTCCAGCAGGGGGGCTTAAGATAGAAAGCACACTGTACAGTAATTACCACCTCCCCATCTACTACTTCTCCACTCTCTCATCTTCCCAACTTTCCCATCCCCCCCGTGGGACATCTTCATCCTCCTCTCCTGTGTTTGAGCTCATCCCTCTACCTACCTCCCCCACCTCCTGCTGGCCAAGACTAAGCCATGTGTAGCCTCACTGCTGGGATGCTGTAGACATAGAGACAGAAGGCCCCCCGGGGCTTCATGGCGCAGTTGGCGCACACTTGACGTGATGCTGCCTCTCCTCGGGTGACAACATTGCATCCTAGGCGGTCACAATACAATGCACCCCCACCCACCACCACCACCACCACCACTCCCCTCCGGTTCCCTGCTCTGACTCCCATTCCCCCTGCCCTGAAACAGATGCTTGGGACGAGGGCTGCGCCAGTCAGGGGGGACGTGGGTTAATTGGGGTAGTAGTGGGGGTTAATTTCAATTAAAACTTCAACTAATGGAGGTCAGGGAAGCGTCTGCAAACACCTGATTAAAACAAATGGTCCTGCCAGTCAAAACTTTATCTTGGTCAGCCTCCGGCGGAGCGTCCTAGAGTGAGAAAGAAAGAACAAAAAAGGGGGAGCAGACAGAGAGAGAGGAAGAATGACTAATTGTGGGACACTTGTTAGCGCAACATCTGCAGCGAGATCAGTGAGTTAAGGCTATGGGCATGTGTGGATATCTGCCTATGGATGTTTATTAGGGCTCAACTGATGGAGGTTTTTTAAATCTGAGATGTTATTTTTGCAATTAAGGCAATTGATGTTATAGCTGATTATCTTGGCCGGTAATTTTTTCACTGTTTATCTGCTGATAAAACACTTTTTGAGCAGCTTTAAGATCATCAAAACTTTAACACAGCATAAACAAGACTCAAAGTCATGGTTTATTGCACTTTCTCACAACCATATAAATGTGGCAGACTATTTCACTCTGTATTCTCTTGTCCTTCCGCTATCTGCGACATGATTTTGCAATGGCACTGATGCTGAATCCTTGGCTCAAACAAGCTAGATCGTTTTTTTCCCCTATTCTTGAATAATAACGGGTTGAGCCAGACCTTTCTCCAGTGCTGGAACAGTGCTAAACAAGAGAGGAGTGATAGACCTTTACCACAAATGGATGGGGGTGGAAGATAGTTTGTCCTTAAGTTGCAAGTTGAATAAGGGTAAAAGTGTCATATAAATCAATGATTTGAGATCTGAGAAAATGAATTTGGCTAGCTGTCTGTTGTAAAGTTGACATTTTGGCTTGAAAATGATCCATCATGTGTCTAAAATGTTGGAAAAGTCTGTAAAAAAGTAGAAAATTTGGCTAAACCATGGTGCTAGAATTAAGTTCAGGAGGGCATCAAAAACATTGAGGATACATCACGAATATTTATAAGCTGTCATGATTTTCACAAACATGATTGTGGTGAAAAGAATTCACAATAACAATATATTGTTCTAATATCTATATATATATTTTTGAAAATAAAAATAGACCTAACTGTACATTTTTGGTAAGTTTTTCTCTTTTTTTCCTCTTGTCTCTGTATGGTCATGAATGGAGACATAAAGCCTCTGGAAAAGCATGAAGTTCTTGCTAAAACTGAAACATTTCTAACTGATTCAGATACGTATTTATCTCCATTTGCACTGCCTTGATCATACTCACCTGTGTTAGTGTCAACTTATGCTATCTGCTCAGAACTAAGAGGAGCAGAAATTGCCATCCTATGGAAAACAAATATGCAA
>JBBPCS010000124.1:14146-24185 GCA_037974645.1 Hollardia meadi
CCCCCCCCCCCCCCCCCCCCCCATCCTCACTGTACTCAGGCCTGCTGTGCCACCCTGCTGCCAACCTGCTCTGCCAGGCGTGCCACAGCAGCTTTCAACATCTGGCGCTGAGCCTCAGGGAGATGGCAGGGGACTGGGCGTCCCGCCGCTGCTAAATATGGCGCAGGGTTACGCCACACATCCCTAATCACTTAGCCACTGTCTGGCAGCTCACACCACCTCTCTTCCAGATCCCTCATATATCACCACTGCTAGCGATCTGTACAGCTGGTCGGCATCACTTTTTACTGCCCCCCACCAACTTCTTTCCCTCTTTACTATTCAATGACAGGCTTGGTTCATCAACTTCTTATCCCATTTGTTTTAGACTAGGGAAGATCACTGTGCTTGTGTTGTTGCACTGAATAATGTAATTTACCATGTGTTTGGTTTGCGTGTACTGTATTTGATCAAGAGTGAAGACTTTTTGTTCACCAAATGTGGTCTGTGTGGTCCTTATAAGCCACATTCATCCAGCACAACTCAAACTAAGATACTTCACGATCAAATTTCACCATGTAAAAAAAGATCACTGTATGATCCAACTAAATATGTTGTTTCAAGGAGAAGCCATGATACAGTTTGACAAAATTAACATCATCAGAGCATAGTCACAGAGATGGAAAGTATAATTACTGTTTCAAGGACACACCACCTCTGCCAATGTCATTGGATCCAAAGTACGCACTGCACAATCATCCAATACAAATGCACATCCTGGTGATTATGGGCTGGTTTTGGTACCCTACTTTTTTAATGTCGTTTGTCTCTCAGCTAGCCTCTGCTTCAGCTAATTTTTGTGGCTCAGGTGGTATAGAGCGGTCGTCCAGTGATTAGACAGTGGAGTTTAGTGGTTCGAACCCCTGGCCTCTGCAGTCTACATGTTGAGGTGTCCTTGAGCAAGACTACTGAACCCCAAATTCCTCCCGATGCTGAGCCATCGGTGTGTGAGTCCATGTGTATGAATGGTTACCGCTTCTGATGAGCAGGTGGCACCCTGCAAGGTAGTCAGGTACCAGTGTATGAATGTGTGTGTGAATGGGTGAATGCTGACTTGTAGTGTAAAGTGGTTTGAGTGGTCAAGCTAACTAGAAAAGCACTATATACTGTAAATGCAGGCCATTTATTCCCTGTCAATTTTTTCCTTCACTCATCCTCATCTATTCTCTGAATGCTTTCGTATGGCCTCCACCTCCTGATCTGCATCTTTGATCTGTTTCACATTAGATTCCGACGTGGCTTCCATTTTTTTGGTATGTGTAAGTCATTAACTTCTTTTCATCTTCATCTTCATTTTTCTTTTCTTTTTTTCTGAAGCCCAATGTAATGAATCATTCAACTCTTTAAATCTACTAATTGTCAGTTTTACTTAGTGGCTTATTGTCATGGTCAAGCAGCTCAAAAACTGTCCTTCACATTTCTTGGCTGAAGTGCTCACAAGTGAAGTCATGAAGTCATCGTAATCTTTCCACACTTTGATGTTTGACACTGTCTGGGCCTTTTCATGCTTCTCCATTTTCAGCTGCATTACAGTTGATTTTTATCTTGTCTGCTCAATTTGGAGGTTTTACCCATTTTTTCCTTCTCTCCTTTCCACTCTTTCTTTCCTCACATGTTGGTTTACTTACTGTGGTGGACTTCATGGTCCAACACCACATCTTGCTTATATTCCCAAAATACCTGTCCTTTTTTTGTGTCAGTGCAATCTTTTTCAAATTTCTTTCAACTCAAGTCAAACCGCGGACTGCCTCCATATCTCCATTACTTTCTATTCTATACTTTCCTTTTAGGTTTAATTACTCCCCCAAATCCTATTTTTATCTATTCTCCAGACAATCTCAAGACAATCATGGTAAATGGTAAATGGACCTACATTTATATAGCGCCTTTCAAGTCTACCGACTCCTCAAAGCACTTTACAACACTTGTCACATTCACCCATTCACCGATGGCTATGCCTTCGGGGGCAATTTGGGGTTCAATATCTTGCCCAAGGACACTTTGACACGCTGACTGCAGGTCGGGGATCGAACCACCGATCCTCCGATCAGTGGACGACTGCTTTACCTGAGCCACGGCCGTATCAACGTTTACTAGTAATTAGATAAATTAAAACATGTATATTCATACTCCCCAGTAGATGAACCGTAATGTTTTAGTGATCTACTAAAATTTCCTCAAGCAAGTTTTTACTTGTACTCTTGTACTTACAAAGATTGCCATGAAATGTGCTGAGGGAATTCAATCTCCCTCTACTTTAAACCTCTACTTTTGAGCTTTTCTCCAACACAAACTTAATATAAACTGACAACTGCACACTATTATTCTTATAGGCACTGTATCCATATGTTGGCCAGTTTTGAATAAATAGAAGTATAAAGAACTCCTGCATTTCTCCTACCTGCCCCCCTCCTGTGAGTCTTTTAGGACTCTGCAGCTCAGCTTTATAATGAATCGATCAGTGAAAATGGGCCACTGTGTGCGCATGCATGACTGCATTTCCTGTTGTGTCTCATAAAAACTATACGTCAGATTCTGAATGAGAAGCAGCATCTTCCTGCCAAACATGGGGCTTCATTCCCATGTAGACAGGTTGACATAAAACCTACCTTATTACCCAAATTTGGATGTATGTCATGCAAAAATAGACCTTATACGGTAAAGGAGTAATGCTTTACTGAAAACTGAATAGAGTTTGTGAACTTTAAAAAAAAAATCATTTCCAGCCTATATGCATGCATTGCATGTGTTATTTGCAGCAGTGTTTAGCCACCAAAAGTGATAGTGATGTATTAGCAGTGATAAAGTGGTGGTTCAGCTGGCAGCAACATTTTGGGGATGCGAGAGGAGGGGTTTGACATGGAGGATAAGACAAACACAGCCACACATAGGGCTGGCTGGTGATAATAAAGTTGTAGTTGTCTCATACTTGTATTAAACTCCATCACTGGGAAAAATGCAGTGGGACAGAAACAAGTCAGGAGAGTGGGGAAAAGGATGGGGTACAGGTGACACAGGGAGGGAAGGTGAGAGGGGGAAGTGAAGAGAAAAACAAGGGGGATATCAGATTATAAGAGGAGGTATGGAGGAGGAGAATAGCAGCTCTTCCCCAAGTGTTTCTGTTGTAGGAGAGCTGTCACTGTGAGTAGTTTTAACTGATGGGATTCCAGATCTGTGGCTCACCAATCATTATCCCCTGTCACAACTGGAAAACGTTAGCACAAACATACAGTTGCAGAGAGATGGAGAGACAAGGCACTCCCCTGATGTCATCATGATATACTGTACGGAGGCAGTACTGAAGGCGACATGTTTTCACTGGGAATGACCCTGCAGACACATATAAGAAGCTGAAGATATAATGTTGCAGAGCCAGGACAGCAAACAGTTTGTGTTTGTGGATGTAATACATGTTTTCGACTACAGCATTTATCAATCTTTTTTTCTGAAAGAGTTGATTTTGATGAACGTTAGGAGTCCAGCCTTCTCTGGATTGTTGCCTGTAAGTTTCAGTTCCTGTAGAGAGACTGTGTGGACATGTGTCCATGCTCGACCCCAGAATGTTATCTGAGTAAACAAACGACTCTACCTTAATGCGGATGGTATTCATTTTTCTGATTTTAACCAGGCGTAAGGGCTGAAATGTTGCATTACAATTATATTTCAAGAGTCACAGCTTCACCAGCAAAACAAAAGTGCAAAGCAACCATCATTTGCATTGTTCACCTTGGTATGTACTGTATGTTCTGTGTCTATAACCTACAAAATACCTCTTGTTATGATCAGTTGTTGTACCTTCATCCTCTTTATCAAACACATTTTAATCTTTACCTCGCTCTCTGGTCCACGACCTGTTCTCCCACCTTCACTGCTCCCCCCCTCCACTTTGCAGCACAGCTCAGACTCCTCTCCCCCACTGATTCCCACCATTGATAGTGTTGCTAATCCGGACTGGGATCGCTCCGGTACACCCACCATCACTTTACGTCTCCACCCTGACAGAATGGAGATGATGAGCCTGAAATCTGCTCTCTGTGGTGGAGGATTTAGCTGTTTTAGTGTGTGTGCGTGTGTGAGTGGTAGGCGGGGGTGGATGGGAGCATGTGTTAACAAGCCTATCTGCCCATCCAAGTGTTAATCTGTGAGATGCCAGCTGATACGGTAGGACAGGGTGGGCTTGGCTCCCTTCATGCCTACCTGCTCACTGGTGCCTCTCTGTCCTCCCTGTGGAGACACAGAACTTTGCCCTTCGATCTCTCCATGCCCAGGCACAGGTGGCACTCAGTGTGTGTGTCTACACCCCAGCCTCCCAGTGTTTGAGCTCAGCGATGTGTGTGGCTATGTGCGCCTGAGTGTGTGTGTTAGCCTCAACTTTGTGACAAGGAGGATAATATCACACCCACCCCCCTCCTGCAGGTGGTTATATTTGTGTGTCTGCTGGGATTAGACCGATGTTATGTGGAAGGTGTTGCTTGTATTTATGAACCCACAAAGAATTACCGCCCATCTCTGCAGTTCCTGTCAGCTTTACGAAGCTCTTAGCCTCCTTTGGCTCATTGTTTATGCTTTTCCAGCTTGTAAACTCCACTCTAATCAACCAACTGCAACTATTTGCAGTGATTAAGCTCTGATAAAGCAACCGTATGCTACCTTGCTAGCCAGTGTCGGGAAGTAAGTAGTAACATATAATTAAATTACAATATAAATATAATTGAAATCTGTTACAGTTACTGAGAAAAAAAAATCATTTAAATTACAATTAGTCAAAATGTCAGTGATTACAAAAGGGTTACATCCAAATATATATATAGCTGTCTATGTCTAGACAGGCTCCATTAATCGGGCAGTATCATGTCATATTTTGAGCGTTGTTTTTGATCAGTTCTCTTATTTGAATTTGCACCACCTATTGTCTGTCAATCAAATCAATGCACATTGCCCTAGGCAACCTGAGTCTGCCATGGTAGGTGCCAGGTAGTTCTTCATCATTTGAACATATATCACGCTGATTTATGTCCAAGTGTTCATTTTTTCTGATCAGTTTGGTTTTAATTAGTTATTTGATGCTATAAAAAGGGGGTGAAACGTCATGATTGACAGCTGAGCCCTGCTCGCATTGGAGTCGGGCAGGTGTATGGGCGGGAACTCGCTACCACGGCTCCATCGGCCGATCACTATACTGCGCAGACTCTAGCTCCAAATGACGTCACCAGCACAAGATGGCAGCGCTCGTATCTGGGATATTTTGGCTTCATTTTTGTACAGTGGGAGGAAGTGGAGGGATAGCTAACAGCTTTAGCTGGTTTTAGCCAACTACTTTGAAAAGTTTTTCTCAAATGCAAATAAGTGTAAAACTAACTGCATTTCATGTTCACACATTTTAAAAAGGGATTGCTACTTTATTTAGCACTTGAGCAACACAACATTAAGCTGTATGCGACATCTCCTCCAGCACTGATGCGCAGCAGGGAAAAGGCATGTGTGACTTTTTGAGGTATGATCTATGACATAATGAGAATTAGGAAAATAATAAATAAAATATAATATTACAAATCATGTGTGGACAGTGAGAACTGTAAAGCACTATATTCTCACAAGTGCAATGCTAGCATTAAACAAGGGAAGCCACATCTGCTAGTCTGTTCCTGCCACAGCTGCTTCTTTGACTTTAACATGTTATGGTGCACAGTTATAATTATGCACATATATAAATATTTATAATTAAGTTAGCATTTTTAAATTTTAATATAATTTTGATATTAATTTTGTCAGAATTTGATTTTAAGAAAACTTCTGATATAAAAATAGGCCTAGAGAATGAATATAAAATATAATAATGAATATAAATAATCTAATTATGTCCAAAGGTATTGACCTTCATTGGCCAAATTCTGCTGCGAAAAGTTTTCAGGGACATGTGGCCTTCACCGACACTGAATACAAGTCAAATTTAAATGTATTAGGTGTCTGCTATTTGGCAACTTCAGTCTGACAGTATCAGTGTCACCGGCTCAACCCTTGCAAGATCACAGGTGTGTGTGTGTGTGTGTGTGTGTGTGTGTGTGTGTGTGTGTGTGCAGCTCAGCATCCTGTGGCTTCTCTCCATACTCACAGTCTCTTGCTCAGTGCAGCCTGTCCTGGCCATCTGCCACTGCGGGCCCCATGCAGGAGGGCTGCAGGCTGGGCGTAGGGGCCCCTGCAGACCACTGGTGGTGGGGTGGTATCAGAGAACAGCCGGGCCAGGCAGCTTACTGTGCTGAATGAGGACTAAACTGACATAGTGTGTCCTCAAGTCACTTATTGTTATATACTACATGACTGACGTACAAGAAGTTCCAATGGTGGACAGATACGACTTTAAAATATCCTTTAGTCTGCTCTATCTATCTACATTATTGTGTGTTTTAGTGTATTATTGGAATGTAACCAAATACAAACACTATTCAGATTTAACAGAGAATAAGCTCTGATCAGATTTGAAAGGTAGGCAAATGTTTGCAGTTTTTATTTTCCATTCATTTGGCCCGTCAACCAAATAGCACATTTTTCTGATCGCAAACAATAATAAATAAATGCACTTACAAAAGGATAATACAAAAAGATTCTTTTCGTCAGTATCAAAAGTAATCCTGTGACGGTTGTCTCTACATTTGACTTTCCTGTGCTGGCTCACCGGTAGCGATTCGATTTAGCAAAGATCGATTTTCCAGAGCAGAAGGCCACAGCAACTAAGTATGATGAAGCCTATGGCATCATAAGCATGTTAACAGTGTTTGTGTTATTATTGTCACTGCTGGGGGGGGGATTTATTTCCACTTGGACCAATAACATTTAAAATCAGTTTAGTCTCTTTGATTTTCTGCGATCCAAATGCAGTTCAAGCTTTATTACTTTATGAGCATGGTAGCTAGAGCAGTACTCAAGTGGCAGTAGAAAATAATATAACACAGAAAGTAAGGCATTCTAGACCATTTCCACCAACTTCCAGTGTAGTGCCTGCCCATTGCGTAAAGTAGTTTTGCATTACACTCGTAGTGTGTTTATAAACCATTTCTGAATTGTTATATGCTGCTTGTAAATGATAAACTGGGCTGAGGGTGGGTATGAAGGAGATAAAGTTTGACCCCTACCTGTGAGGAAGCTGTTGTCAAACATACATCCAGATCCTCACTTTCAAGGTTGTTCATCTTATTCCAGGAAGATGACAAAAGATATTTTTTTTAATGCTGGAAAGATATTTACAAAAAAGTAAATCCAAAAATGTAAATGACAAAAAAAAAGCCGCACAGAGAAATAAAGTGTTCATCCAGATGATGTTATGTTATTGGCTACTTTATTACTTTTCCAGGGGGCATGCATGTCCCCTTATGCTTCTAAGATAACTGTCAACCAAACTGTACTTGATATTGATGGCTCACCCAAAAGGCATTAGTCTAGCCATGCCTAGTAAAGCACACTTCAGGAGTGACCCATATTAATACTGTAGGCTTCAGTTCATTTTCTACCCAGTACAGTAGAGCGAATGAACCATGACCCGCCTTCGCACGACCAGTTCTGTAAATGTCATCCATATGGCTCGCTCATTCATTTCCCACAAAACAAATTCCCACAAAAGACTGACTGTTAAGTGTATTTAAAAGGCAAAAGCAGCCAGAAAGAACCCTCTTATCCACCGCTCATTTTTTCCCACAAGCAAGAGGTGCTCTTTTAATTTCCCTCTCCGAAAGGTCAGTCGCAATGTTCTCCATCTCCACCTTAATTGATTCTTTAAATGCAGCCTTTCTTGCGCAGAGGGAGTCGGGGAGGGAAACTAGAGAGGTGTTTGCCTACCTTTAGTCACAGTTAAAGGCCCTAAAATGGTTCCCCATCTTTTCCTAATTATATTGGCTGTGTGTAAATGTATGTTCCTGGAGCTAGACGCCTGGATATGTACTCCTCTGGAATATCAAAACACGAACATAACAATTTGCAAATGGAAAGAAAATTGCCTATTTTCTCAAATGTACCAGGTGAGCTTGTTTTCAGATAAATACACTGAAAGTGGGCTGAGCCGTGGTTGTACTAAATGTCAACATTTATTAGAGTAACTCCTCGATATTTTCCATTGGAGAGACTGTAATTACCTAAACAACTGATTTGTCCTATGATTTCTGCAGGCAAATACAGCAGCTGCACCTGGATGACTTGGTTTGTGTGAAAGACACCTTACCAATCACTGGTTCTGCTGAATGTATAGTATAGATGTATATATGTAGGCAGGGCTGTTTTTAAGGCAATACGTTTGGCAGTCATTTCAGGTGCCACCAGCAGGAGACATGTCCAAGTGAAGGATGTAACCTCAGATTCCAATTTACCTTTTAAAGTCTGTCACACTGATGTCCAGTGCGTGCATTTTATTAAGCCCACTGCAGCCACTCACCCAACGGTGAGAGGAGTGTGTAGGACCCTCTAATGGCTGCCACTTATTTGAAAACCCAGCAATTCATTGGCTCAGAAAACTGCATTCGAATCATAGTCATGGCTGAAAACATTGGCACCTTTGCATTTTCTTTTTAAACAGCACACCGTTTCTTCCAGAAAGTTGTGAAATTAAAACATCTTTTGGTAGCCAAATGTCTTTCTAACATGTATTTCCAGTACAGGAAGGGGTCCCCTGTACTGGGTCAGAGCCATAGATTGGTTTATTCAAATCCTTTTGTGGGACATTTCAAGTGCTCTTGGGTGTCCTCTGGTGGCCACGAGAGGGCCCTAAGATGGGTAAACAGCTCTGACCCTGACTTTTGGTGTTATATCTGAGGCTCTCATTGTAGTGGTAGAATTTTGTCTTTCAAATGTTCAGCAGCAGCCTCCTCCACCTGTGGGTCCCCAAATGTTTGTGAAAGATAACAGCTATTAATCTGGTTTTTACTGTCACTGTCTCTGAGGGGAGCATTTGGTCCCACCCATAAAATGCATGTATAGACAATGAGGCACTCCAATTTGACAATAAAACTACAGCTGCACAGGCAAGTTAGTCAAGAGACAACTGGCTATTGTGTGTTTCAACATTACCTTCTATTTTCTCCCATTCTTTTCTGGCAAATCATTCTTTACCAGAGTGGAATTTCTGCCCCTATTTAAGAGAGGAAAACAATGTTCGTTTTGCGCATGACATTTTGCAACTATTTGGAACTGCTGCCGATTGGACATTGGCATCGGTAGCTAAGGAGAGGTTCCAGTTGCACATCCTGCCAAATGATACTATTTTAAATGGTAGGGGACTGCATTTTTTAGGATTCCCGATGGTTATTTTTACAATCTGAAGGTACATAGCATTATTCTAACCTGGCCAAATACAAGATCATGTATTTCACATGCCATGCCCTTCGGTCATTTTTCCTATCAGATTTTTTGTGGTAATACCAGTTAATCAGTCTGATAAAGTCATCCCCTACTGAGCTATCCAGCAGCTGGATGGATGGACATTACAGCATCTGGAGGAAAATCATTGGGATTTGTCTTGTTTATTCCTGAAAAACCCCTTAGAAGTAATGCACACTTTGACTATGTGTCAACAAAAATGCAGCATGTGTGTGCATAAAAATGGACTAACAAAAACAAGCTGAGGTATCGGGTTTTATTACTATCAAGCTAATGTTGCCCCATCAGACTAGTGATGATGCTGACCTCCCTGATCTCAGCAAATACTTCTGTAGTCATAGTGTAATCATAAACTAAATTAATGATGTCCAAAACTATGGAAATAAGACCCAAGTTATAAACATTACCTTGCTAAAGATGTATAATACTGATTAAGATTTTGAAAACTTCTGGATCAGTGGTATTTGGTGTATTGACTGTGCCAAACAAGACAAGTTAAGTTAAGTCAATTTTAAGTCGAGACATATATAATATATGTTGTGACTTAGTGCACATAGTGCAACGACAATCACCTGAAGCTCAATATCAGCAGAACCAATGAGCTTGTGGTGGACTACAATGCTTCAAATATGAATGTTGC
>JBBPCS010000124.1:47696-58963 GCA_037974645.1 Hollardia meadi
TTGTTTTGTTGTGCATGATCGCAGCCCCTATGTGTCCACATGAGGAAAGTTCAAGATAGGCTATTAGAGTAAAAATAGTGTGCTAGGCTACTTGATGAAAATAGTAATAATAAAATATTTCTGCAAATGCAGTGAAAAAGTTCAAGTTCTGAAATTCGTGATTTATTTTCATGAATAAAAATGTTTCAAAACATCCCCCTCTGTTTTTTTCACAAATCGCACCCTGAATGGATGTTTAGTAGGCCTAGATCAGGAGGGTACAGAAGTACACAATCTTTATAGCAAAGTTTAGCAGGCTGCATTTTAATCAGCTCTCAGTGGTGAACCTCATAGAAGTGAAAATTGTTCAAATTTATTTATAAGAATGAACCCCTTGAGATGTACCGTCTCATTTTCGAGGGGCTAAAATCACCTTACTATGGACCATATTTCATCTACGCACAGCAACTGTATCACCCTTCAAATGCACTTTAGTGCGTACTTCAGTATGCAGTATGAATGCATCACCACTCCTAACGCTGTGATGTCAGATGCTGTTTCAGGCTGTCCTCGGGTCTGTAGTAAGTTCACTGTGCTAATTCAAGCAGTGGCAATCAGTTAGTTTCAAGATAAGATAAGATAAGCTTTTATTCATTCCCAGAGGTGCAATTTGGCTGTTATTTTTAATTGATAAATACAGAAAGTAAAATAATAATAATAATAATAAGAGGATATACTGTATATAAAACTAAAATAAAAATAAAAGTAAAAATAGAGACTATGCAAGAGAAATTTTAGTATATTTTAGCAAGTTAGGTATATGTAAAAATTGCACAACAAACAATATTAATATGATTAAGTGATACGATATTTAGTGGAACAGCTCAGCAGTCAACTATTTGCGACAGAGTTATCACATCAGATCTTGACCTTTTATGCTACATGCACACTTGGAGAAGTATCACACGACTGCGTAGTATTTTCCAGGTGTTTGTGTTCAGGTGTTAATTGGTCAGTGGAAAAACAAATTTGTACATCACACAAATGAAAAAGCAACTTCATGATCTACGGTACATAATGAAAGGCAAGTGTGAACTGTTTTAAAGAAAAAAGAAATCTTAACCCCATAAATTTCAACCCCATAAGCAAATTTCCATCCTTCCATTACTCCATACTGTATGAGTATTTTTACATGCACACAAGTATTCTTGTTATGATTAGGTTTTTGGTTCTGTATCGCTCATCTAAACATCATATGCTGGTTTCAGAAACAGGATATGATGAACCAGAAAAAAGGTTGCAATCCGATCATACTGTTATGATTATATGATTAGAGACGCGTCAATACCAATACCAGTATCAGGTATCCGTCCGATACTATGCTCATAATCGTACTCGTCATCATAAAACTACTCCAATAAAACTGCACCCAATACCACTCACCAGCAACATGACATTAACCTCTCTTCTGGGCTGAAATGGTAGGCAGAGGAGCAGTAATGTCAACAGTTTGGAGGTATTTCAGGATAAGCGATGATGACAAAATGAGAGCAGGGAATCTCACTACTCACCACTGGACTGGTATTTACCTTTTACTTAATCAGTATACTTTGTTAAGTGATAGCGAGCATACTCATATCAGACTTGGTATCAGCGATTTACCACTTCATTGGGTGTTCAAGGCCTACTTCCTGTTGGAAAAGTCTGAAACTTTCAACTTTTACAAATTTACTTTGGCAGTTTCTGCTCACACGCATCATTACTTTTCAAACTCATTACATTTAATGAACTCCATTCAGCTTTTAACCAAACAACATTTACTTGCAGGACTAATGAATAAAACCGTTCTTATCTTGATAAATTAAAACCAAACTGTGAAAATTGAATGATGTGGAATGTTTAAAACCAACTCTTATCTCACGATCGTTTCAGTTACACGTCACATTGTATGGCTTTCGCAACAGTTAACAAACACATTTAGTCACTCAGCTGTGCAAACAAACAAACATTCACAGTAATGTTAGAAGCCAGTGTGTTGGGTGACCAAGTGATTCACCCACCGGAGATGGATTTTACAGACATTTGGCGTGAAGTGGGTGTTTATTTTAGACCATGCTTACAGCCATATAGAAAATCTTCATTATGCTTTCTCCATAATATAAAATCCCATAAATATGTTGTCTCACACATTTCACTTAAGGTGTGTTTTCATAGTCACAACATCCACATAAAGCTTGATGGCGCATTCCACCAGTGTCCTTCCAAATCCTCCCCATATTATCACCTTTTTTTTTTTTCTTTTAATCAAACACTGTCCTGTTTTATGAACTATCTGCTGAGCTGCATGAAGTGTATCAAAAGCTTTTAGCAAAGTTTTACTTAGAACTTAGAGAGGGGTGGGGGGGAAAGGAGCTCTCTGGTAAGATGACAGACTCAAGTGTCTCTCTCTCTCTCTCTCTCTCTCTCTCTCTCTCTCTCTCTCTCTCTCTGCACAAAAGAACATAAAGCTGAAATAGCTGTTCATTTTGACTGTGACTCAGCCAGTATAAAATATGCCTGATTTCCACTGTGAATTATACTGGCTTCTGGCAGCTGATTTATCAAATAGGAGGGCTACATTTGTAATAAAGCAGAAGGAATTATTGCCCGGTGTTAATATTGGAGATTTGATTGAAACGGATACAGGGGCCGTTGAAAATTGGACAGTAAATCACTGTGTTCCAGCCAGGCTCGCGATTCGGAGAGGCTTGCACAGATATTGACAGATAATGGCTTTTTTTTTCTTTTGCTTTGATTGGTCATTACAGAAACCTTACTTTCATTAGCATTCCTATAACCGTGATAGTATTTTCAACCACCCGGTGTTATTGTGACTTATTGCAGTTGTGTGTGCGTGTGTGTTTTTTGGGCATGGGCTGGTGGGCACATGCTGCGTGTCAAAAGAGCCAGGGCCCATTAACAAAGCAGTTAATGTGTGTTAAAGAGGTGAAAAGTTGCAAACAAAGCCCAACACCTTAAAACTGTTCCTTGAAGAAGGCTGGAGGACAGGGCCACTGAGGGCATTGTTTTTGACTACTTTTGATTTTGACATCATATACCACTACAAATGTTTACCATGCCAATGTTTGGTGTCTTTTTTTTCAGCACAGCATAAGCTATATGATTTGACAATTATTTTTTATCTTTGACATACTGTATCATCATTGGCCTGAAAAACGTACTTAAATGTTTTTTTTAAATTAACTTTATAGTATTGGATCTCCATTTTTTACTTGGCCTGACAACATCAAACAGAAACTGGCGCAGAGTTTAGAGCACTTTCAACAGAAGTTGACAGCATCGCTCCATGTGATTTCATTGTTATGGTGGGTGCTCTTGAAACAGTCACATGATTTGATCATGCCAGCATTGTCAGGGACTCCTAAAGGTTGATTCTAAATATACAGTAGACATTATGGGTTTTTTAAAGATATAGGGAGATGTTCATTCACGTTCTGCAGGAGAGTTAGGTGAGAAAAGTGATACCACTCTCAAGGCTGTCCTGTAAATATGGAAGTTACGGCCAGCAGCCAGTTAGCTTAGTGGCTGGACAGGACACAGGAAGAAACAGATAGCCTGGCTCTGTCCCGCGGTAACCAAATCTGCAAGCTCCTAAAGCCCACTAATTAACACATCATGTCTTGTTTGGTTAATTCTTACAAAAAAAAAAAAGGTAAAAAAAACAACAAATTGAGGGTTTTTTTGCTGGGAGCAGTGACTTACTGGAGTTGTGCCATCACCATTAGATTGGATGAGTGAGGTCAAGAGCTGATTTTGTTTGCTTGCTGATTATGTAGTACATATCTTCCACCACAATGACATACTGTACCGTGAGCCTGGATTGTGGTAAGCTCAAACTCTACTTAAGAGACCAAAATGTAGGAAGACCAGGGAGAACAGCTCGGACTTCAGTGTTTTTGGAGCTTGACCTATCAATCAGCATATCAGTAGGTCAGAATTTCTCAACCTCTGATGCTTCAGTTGTCTTATTTCTTAGTTCTTCTGTCCCTCACAAGTCTCCCAGCTATATGACAGTGCATTAGTAAATAGGTAGAGTGCCCCTTTAAGTCAAATATATATAATTTTCCAGCACACTGACACAGGAGTATGCTACTAAGCATTTACAGTGACTACTAGTAACTGTTTATGGGTTAACTACCCATATTAAATACCCAGTTACTTCAAATTAGACACTCCACTCCAGATTTCTGATATATTTATCCACACTATCATTGCAAAAAAATGTATATAAATATTTGTTTTTTATGCCTCTGTGCCAGCAATAGCCATGCCCGGTGGCATTAGCCCATCCCATTCTTGTGAACATGATATCTCAGGAACAACTTGATGGAATTTCTTCAAATTTGGCACAAATGTTCACCTGGACCTGAGGATGAACTGATTTGATTTTGGTGGTCAGGGGTCAAAGGTTAAGGCCACTGTGATCTTATGTCCGTCCCATTCTTGTGAACACGATATCTCAGGAACACTTTGAGGAAAGTTCTTCAAATTTGGCACAAATGTTCACCTGGACCCGAGGAAAAACTAATACGATTTTTGTGGTCAAAGGTCAAGGCCACTGTGGCCTTTTCAAACAAATGTCTAACAGGATAATGAAGATTAATTCATGACATTTCATATCCAAAGGATCAACTTCACTTTGACATCCTAATATTCTGCAGAAACACTTCTCTGGCCATTATTCAACACCATAATTTAGCAACAGGAGGCGACACTAGATTGTATAGATCTTCCATGCTGCCGGGTTGAAGATGTGTGTGAGGCATTCATGTTTCAGAATTTGGAGCTTCTTTGCAGCAACGTTCATATTTGAAGCATTGTGGTCCACCACAAGCTCATTGGTTTTGCATGGAAAATTGCAACTTGATTGGTGCGTGGAGGCATGCAACCGTGAGGCGGTAATTCTAGTTTTATTGAGTAACATATTTTTATTAAGTAACATATTATAGTGCCCATTATATCTTGGAATAGCAGTTATCCACACAATTCATTTTATTTCTCCTTCTGCATGGGAGCTCCAAGGTCAGAGAGTGTCTTATTTTATTTCAAAAATACTACAATATTGCACACATGCATTGTGTTTGCATGTGTGCATTTCACTGTTAATATGTGTACGCTCCCCCAGCTCTTGAAAAAACAGCACCGTTTACAGTGTGCTTGTTTGGAACTGATTACATTTTCTATATCCAAACAATCCTCTGCATTGTGTATTTACTAATATGCATGCACCCTCCAAGTATTGCAAATGCACATGCATATTTACCGTGTCAATAAACCCATTACAATAGATTTTAATTGCCTGACGGAGATAGAGGGGGAGGAGGGGGCGGTGAGAGAGGACTTGCCACTGTGGCATGGAGACCATTAATTGCCTGTGACTCTGACTGTGTCCTCCCTTTACTCGACTTGCCTGACACTGGCCAATCAATACTCAGTGTTGGCTGATTATAGCAGGAACACCCCTCCTTTTACAGAGGTCTGTGCCTCATCCTGATCAATAGCTTCAGTGAGGAGCAGCTGTCTGTGTGTCTGGCTATACAAGGGCACTCGAAAGGATTGCTGCTTTATGATCATGAATACAAGAAAAAATAGACCAGAAGTTCCAGCAGATATTTAGTCATAAACATTCATAAGACACTTAAATACATTTTTAATTCCATTAGTAATATTTATGTGTGATGCTGTAATAAATCAGTAAGCATTATATGTTCATACAACCATGGTTGTAAGGCATTGTGGGTGCAGGATTTTTCAAAGTTTCGAAGTTTAATCAGGAAGCTGTCAATATGGGTTGAAACATTAAAAATAAAACTTTGAACTGACCCAAAATTCAGAGGGGCTTTTCCACCCTTCCTCTAGCCTCCCTTAAAATTACCCAAAATTCATCACTTCCTGCCATCAGCAATTTAGCACTGCCGTTTACTCTTTCCTTTTAGGAGGTACATTTCCTTTTACATTTTTAGTTTTGAGTCCAATTTCCTCCCATTCTCAAACTGAGTATATTTTGTGAATTCTTTTGGTTGTAGACTACTGGATGGTAACACATCTACTTTACGTAGCCCACTGCATGTAAATCTATCCCTTCCAATAATTAGCCATAATGTAAATACCCTCGTATCATATCAAAGTTCATATGCTTTGCTTTTAGACTCTCAAACACTACAGAGCAGTGTGTGTATGTCATGGTCCACGCTTATGAATCTTATAAGCTGTGTGTGTTTGTCTTTGTGTCTGCTTGGTCACTACTGTACGTTTAACCTCTTAAATACATGGATCAGCCTGTTGATGAGCTCAACCTGTTTTCAACCATTTTTCACGTTCCGATTGAGATGGATTGAGTGGGGGGCTAGCTTTTGAAGGCTAAACTCACATATCTACAATAACAAATCCTGTGGCTGGTCCATTTAGCTTTGCACTCCTTTCGATTGACAGCTCTCACCAGCCTGAACTAACAAACCAAACTCACAATATGAGTTCACACAGTAACTAACCCTTGTAATATTGCAATAAAAGATAACTAAGACTCATAATCACTTATTTCTTCATGAGCTTTCAGAAACAATAAATAAACACATCAGCTAAAGTAAAGAGCAACAGGACTCTGCTTTGGATCCCTTTCTTTTCTTGGTCCAGACCAAATGAACTACACTACAGATGTAAAGCAATTTTACTCACCATTTGCGTGGTTGGTACTCCATTATTTTTTCAAACTTTAAAATGTTTTGGCAGTTCGTCCACTAAATGGAAACTATCATAATTTCAATGATGGATAATGGAAAAACAACAACATGAAACAACAAGGTTTTGGCCAAGTAGCTGGAATTTTGAAAGCTCAAAATTACACTTCATGTTTTTGAACAGACCCTCCTTTGATGCCCTCTTCCTCCCTAAAAGCCCCAAATCACCCTGACTGAAATGCCTTTTTCAGCATCTCGTTACACTGTTCTACAGGGCTCAATTGGTCAACACTTGGTCCACTTGTAGGTACGTATAGTACATTCACTCCTTGCATATATATTGCATATTTGCCTTGCATATTCAGAGCCTTTTTTGTACCTTTTGCATCTTTGCTTTTCATTTGTACATACTGATACTGTGCGTCCCCTTTTCCCAAATATTTCTTATGTTTTTTCTCACTCTCTACATGTTCTCTACATCATATCTGTACACATATAGGCCTATAACATATCACTAATCTAAATTAACCATACGGTTATGTGAAGGTTGTAAATTAGACACACATTTTGCCCTTTTATTTATTTAATTTTATTTATAACTCTGCTACAAAGAAGGCTATATGCAATATATATTTGTTACAGAAATTGTCACAGCAGTCATGTTTATGTATGATATGACTTTGCTACATACACATGCACTTTTTTTTCATGCAGACTTTACCTCCAGGCTCAGATTGTGACAAGAACAGCCTCTTTTGTCAACTTAAGAAGGTACCAGAAGGCAGGAGGACTGCAAGACAGACAGCATGAGGGCGAGGCTGAAGAAGACTCACTTTTCACACACACACACGATGCCTGTGCGTGTGTATGTATTTTCCGCATGGCAAAGGGTAAGGTTCCAAACTGTAAGAGGATTAGTGACTTGAAAAAGGTAGCCGTCATTTAATTGAAGGCTTACCAGCAGCCGGAAAAAGGCTAGCAGTCAAAGTGAAGGTATAACCCAGCCCAGAACATCCTGTTGAGACCACATTTGCCAAAGTCCATGTGTTTCCTTACTCCTGCCTTCCCCGCCTTCTTCTCAACCTCAGAGGCACGCATCACGTTTTATCACTGAGCCTCAGCTTCTTAAAGACGTTTACACGTTTTGCAATTCTTAATCTCTTCAGCTCGCAAAGAAAGGTGCCTTCAACTCATATTATTCAAATGCTGTGATCTTTGGAAACTGCTTGGGCCCCTGAATCCCTCCTCGGTTTTCCCGGGAGGAAGCTGGGGCCATGTCGAGAGTTTATGATACATGAGGAGCTGTATCTGTCTGTGTTACACTTTTACTGGTTTTGTCACTATGCAGCCATACAAGCCCAGCCTGGTGGTAGGGCCAGTATCCATTGTTTGGACATCCTTACAGTATGTTTACAGATCGGGTTTTACTTGAGGTCTGGGTCCTATGTACATCATGAACCTACCAACCCTTAGTTTATCAATTTTGTTAAGTTCAAAAATAGAGATTAAAACCGTCTTAGACTGACCTAAATATGGATTAGCTCTCTTCATATATAGGAAGTATAAAGTTCAATGGAGAGGGTCTTTATCACCACTACTATGACTACTACGAGTGTACTTCTACTACTACTGCTGCTGTTATTACTGTTGCTATTGTTGATAGTGATACTAGTTTGGATCCAATCTTGTCAGGGTGTTATTTCACAAAACTTTGAAAATGTGATTCACTTTTATAAAACCTGAAGAAAAGAATATATATTTGCACCGATCTTGCAGTAAAGGCATTTCTTCAATCTGTAAATTCACATAGCACATTTTGGTTGCTACAAACCATCTCCATAGAAAATCGCCCTCCTGTATAACATTGACTGACTCATGATGGAAAGTTTTTTAAAAGAAAATATCAATAGCGATGCAGCAGATCCAGAGCTACTGTATCATCTTTATTTATTCAAGCTTCTTCTTCCTCTTTAAAACCTGGCAACTTGATTTCCCACAATCAAACTCGCTTGCTGACAGTTATGTCAGAGATTCAGAATACTGTAGGCGCCGATTTATGTTTTTGCTCGTGGGTGCCGACATTAAGTACATACCACCAGTAATGACTTTCACAAAATGACTTTAATTGCGCTTGCTTTAGGAGGCCTATTTAACTAATCGGTGGCGCTATCGAGTTCCTCTGTGACTCCTGCTGTCCGTGTCGATGGCGCTGCTGCTGCTTAAGGGGTCATTCTTGGTGGAGGCTTCACTTTTACTGTCTTTACACTGAGCAGCTCTTGGTTTTTGAATCACAAATTTATCCATTTATCCAATTTATCAACCCATCACCAGTATTTTTTGTTTTTGTTTTTTTTTTACATACACTGTAGCTAGTAAAACCTTGGTTTAGCTGACTCTAAAATAATTTTGCATTGCTAGTTGGCTATGTGACTACGGCTCCTTTACGTACACACACACAGAGCTGTAATCATTTTTAATTGGATAATGTGATTCAAAGTTAACACCTACAGTACACCAATAATAGTGATAGTTGAATAAACTGATTCATTTTTAAAAATGCATTTATGTATTTATTCCCATGCATCCCATGTATATAGGCCTATTAATTTATTTTTTTGATCGGCCTTCCCCATGGGTGCTCAACCTTTTCAGTTGCTTGATCAGCTCATGTGATCAGCGTTCATGATTCAGATGTGTTTTGCTAATGTAGCCTGCAGCAGACTTGAGTGGGCTAATGAGGTCTGGTATGCTCACGCCTTTCTAACCCCACACCCACAGATTTTTTCAAAATGTTCCAACTTGTTGTTGTCAGGCGTAAATGATGCGGGCTCAAGAGACATTTACACAGGACTTCACACAGCTCCCTCTGGAGACACAAAAGGCTTTTCACTACTTTTTTCACATATGCAGTAGTACTCACAAAACCTGGGAGTTCACTGATTCCATTTGTAACTGTCAAAAGGAAACCATGAACAGAAACCAATGTATAATATAGGGTCACTCACTATTCTTAAAGCTGTGCTAATCAATGATTGTGTGCAATGTGAAAAGTGATGCTTGTAGACCTGACTCTGAAGTTCCAGGTCTACAGAGCACTTTAGCATCTTTCAATTTCAATTTTACTTATAGGTTTTTCAGCAGCAGTAGGCAGCTGTTTTCAGTTAAAATGCTCTAGTAATCCCACTATACACTACCTGCCCAGCATAAAACAGACAAATTTAGCTGGCTGGTGAACATAAAGAGCATTTAAGAGAAAATAGAAAATATATTTGTAATGTGGTCAGACACAACTCCAAAGAAATACTGTTGTAATGTTGCTCCGTGTGTGCTGGATGTGCAGACAGTGGGTTAACATTAGATGTAAAAACTTTGTAGGGCGATGGTATATCAGGCCTGTGTGTTTGTCAGGCGAGGATTGAAATCCTATTAAATATCTGTAACTCCCATAGTTATTTATTTTGTGTTAAGAGATCCTGGCTGCCTTCACCATGGAGAGGAAAGTGGATTATGCATTGAGTCACTCATTTTCTCCCTGCTTCATGCTTATTCCTATAATTAAGCAACGTGGTTATGTGGTTATGAGTGAGGGGATAGCACTCGCTCATACACACAAACAGAATCTTTCAGGCAGGAATGTACAGGGTGTAAGTATGATGAGACTTAGGCTCACTTTCTATGCATAACAAAGACCTTAAAATCAATCAAAACACAAACCGCAAACCTAATTTTGTCTGTGGTGCAGCATTGTGAGCTCTTCAACCTCTTTTTGGCTATGTCAGCTACACAGTGAAGTAGCAAAGGCAGCAAAGTATTAAACATGATCATGATTGAAGTATGTTCATGGCTCAGACTACAGGAGTTTTAACATCCTAACTAAGGCTGCACAATTTATTGTTTTAGCATCAACATCGCAATGTGCCCATGTCCTATAGACACATTGCACACAATGTGCAAGTAAGGCAAGTGAACTCAATTGCTACAACTTTTTTTGCTGGTTGATACAAAAGGGAAACTTGGGAGTTTTTCATTTTCATTGACTAACCTGCAAGAAAAGTCAGTTTATCTCTTAAGCCTGTTTATCATCCACCACATAGATTAAGCATACTGTACATTTTAATATCCTTAGAAACAGCCTGGTCTCACCAAATGGTCTGTAAATAACATGCCAGTGTCTTATGTCATTTTGCGTGTTTTTAAAACGCATTTTTTTCTTTTCGGGTGTCATTTAACACCGTCTGCATTAGGCTTTTCTCATGAATTTTTAGGCGCGAATGTGATGGCAAAAACAATGTAAGATGATGTAGTATAAAGAGCGAGAAAGTCCACAGTTGGATGGGTCAAACAAGCAGTGGACCTTCACCCAGGAGACCAGAGTTCACATCCTGTGTGAAACACAAAGTTGTAGAGATGTGCGAGTCATGAGTCAATCGTTCGATTCAGTCATTATCGCCATTAACTCGTTCACTGACTCGCTCCTGCTTGCCACTAGCTAGTGCGAACTGAGGACACAATTGTGCAACTCTTAACCACTTTGGCGCGTTTTTCAACTCA
>JBBPCS010000124.1:77436-109080 GCA_037974645.1 Hollardia meadi
CCAGGTAGAGTGGAGCAGAGGTGAGGTGAATGGAAAATTACTAGGACCAGGTCTGACAGAGAGTGAATCATGACAACCACTGCTGATAGAGCTGAGCTGACTCTGACTATGTTGACTGTATGGTTGCAATGTTATGATCATTTCACTATCATCCTAATTGTATTATCTTAGTATCTCAAGACCGAATCCATATTTGGGTCAAGCTTTAAAACTAACAGTGAAAAGCGCAGTGTTGAGCAGCCCATCTGCAAGTGGCTGATCTTTGGTGCTTATGGAATATTGAATCATTTTTTATGTTCCTGTAAACTCTGTTTATTCACGTGTAAGTCAATTCATGTTGGCTCTCTTGTTATCCCCACTCTGTTCTCACCTTACTTACTTCATAGGGAATAAATATATTAAATTTAATGTGTGCATGGTCAGTTTATGTACCATAAATACAAGATATGAGCATATGAGAATTTGAGCCACAAACCACAGGCTCTCTATTGACCATATCAGTGTCTGTAATCATATTTGAGACTCATATTGACTCAATATGATTCTTAAAGTAAATGCTTTAGAGCATCACCTTTGGATTGAATGGGTTTTGTGTAAGAATACTGCCAGAGACTGTAGAATCCAAACATTTTAAGTTTCAAGCATATTTTATTTCTTAGAACTGGTTTACACTGAAGTCCTGGCATTTACTGTTCATGTACTATCATAACATCGACCAAAACTGAACTGAACTCAAATTTTTCAAGATTTCTCTGCATTCTCAGAGACACCTTCTTCAGTTCAGCCCAAAATCTGGTATTTTTACAAAGACTTCAGGACAATATCCAGACGAAAATCAGAGATTTTAACGAGGTGTTGGGACAATTTCAAGCTGTATTTGTGGTAACAAAACAGGATCTTTAAATTTATGAAAAAGGGTTATTTTTTATGAGACTTTGAGACAATGCCCAGCCGAAAACCATTTTTTAAAACTGTTTTTTTTTTTGTCTTCTTAGTCTATCAACTAAATCTGTCAATATTGTGAATGGGTTAAAGCTAATGCATATTTTTGTTTACAGTGCATTGTCTGTACAAAATAAGAATAAACTGCAGATTTGCTACAGATCAGTGTACCATGAATTTAGCTCACATTATCATAGAAGACCCACTGCACCCTGTATGGTCCTTCAGGGTGAGGTCACAGCCCAGGATGTGGACCAAAAAAAGCATCACATATTTTGTCCCATGCATCATTCAGCTGCTTAATAAGATCTGATCAGATGGTCTGGGTTTGTTGTTGATGTTTTCTTTGATATTTTTCATGCTTTTGTGCAAAACAAATTCCCTTGGTGGCAATAAAGGTATCATTCATTCATTTATGAACTTGTCTCACTCCTGATCTTTAATTAAATTTCACTGATGTAGAGTTGGAGCTCATTTTGAAGTATTTTTGTAGGATTATTTTCATTATGGATAAATATGTTGATTTTACTCTCCATTAATCGAATTTTTGTCCAACCAATGCAAACCTTTATAGTGTTACAAATAAAATTTAACAATTTAAAAAAGCAGCAACTCCTCACATTCAAGAAGCTTAATTAAAACCTTAATTTGGAGAGTAACCAGTAACCAAAGCTCTCAGATAAAGGCATGAAAAGAAAATTCTCAAATTAAGTAGAGTACTTGAGTAAATGTACTTTAGTTATATTCCAACACCGTAGAGGTGTTACTAATGACTTAAACAATGGCTCTATTCCCATGTGTGAGCCATGACAGTCTATGGTAGTGAGCCTGCATGCACAATATTAGGACCTTGAAATGCATCATTAAAAACCCCTCATTGTGTCTTGAATTAAGACCATACATTATAACCAAAGGGCCTATATTTATAGCCTATTGTTGTATTTAAATGAATACACTGCAACTATTACCAATAATAGGCTAATAACACTGTTATTTAACAACCCCTACATTTATTAATCACAAATATACAAATTATAATTTTTTGAAGAACCTTTAAGGAGAACAAGTGACAACAATTTTGCATTTCTATCAATAATCATGCAAAAGACCCGAGAAAAATAAGTAGACTAAAGGTAGGATAACAACAAACAAAATTAAATTAAATTAAACAGAAAATAGTGAAGGGTTAATAACAATAATAACAGTAAGAATTTATTTGCATAGTAAGACCCATACAGCAGTCAACAAATAGAGACATGGCTTGATAGCCTTTGTTTGGCTGGTGTTTATGAGATAACTTTTGGAATGAACATAATATTTAAATTCTTTAATCAAACGAGCTATGGTCAATACACCATTTTCCATCAACACAGGTATTTACATGTATTCTGTCTAATTAGAATCCCTTTGGAATTGACAAAGGATGAAATATTATTAGCTCATATGTAGATTGAAACATAAGTAGATTGTCAGAATTTAATCAGGTAGGCCAATGCAGATTCAGCCAAAAATATTGATGTCATTTAACATTGATAAATGATGCTCAATAGTGTCCAGCTCTTGAGGGCAAAAATACCAGAGGTCAACCAGAAACTTAAAGTCTTTTATTTATATCTATTTATTTATTGAAGTTTTCACTCATTTGAAACTTTTTAGTAACAGGAGACTTGGAGCTGTTACATACCCTCGCGAGAAGACGTGGTAATGGAAGGCCCTAATTACTCTTTTTAACCGAAACATTCATATTTTAATCAGAAGAAACCACAGTCTCTTCACATAGCGACAATAAAAGACGTGTCATTGTGGACGCAGGATAATGTTTTATGTCGTCAAATGTATTACTGCTCATGTCTGATGCAGTCATTAGTCCCGCCCTTCCTGTTGACTGATTGGGTTGACGAAAATCTTTCTGTGATCTGATTGGCTCCCAATTACACAACACAGTTCCGCAAATCTAGTCTGTTTGTGTTTTGACGTTTTTGCAAAGCGCTCTTCAGACCACCACACACGTCCATAAGGAAAGACACAGTCAACGCTTTACACCCCGGTACGTAACAGTAGCAGTTTTAAAATGATGACTTAACATGAAAAACTGAAACTGAAACATGTCAAATGCATGTCTTGCTTCAAGGCTTCAGTGGTGTCGTTTTGGGGAGTTTTATCAGCTAATGCTAGCAAGCTAAGTTACTTAGCTGCGGGGTCCTTATCTACCAATATATAAGTTCAGCGTTAGCCAATTCCTGTATTGTGTTGACTTGGCAGTTGTCCGAATTGTTTCCCGTTTTGGTCCGCTGGTTGCTAGTTAGTGGTGCAGTCTAGCTGAATAAATGTTAGGATATGTGACCAAGCTCCTCAGTGTGTTTTGCTAGTGAAGCTCGTCCTCTCACTACAAGCATAGAAACACTGTTAACTGTTTGTAGCCTAGTCTCTTCTTGTGCTGACGTCGTTGTATACGCGTTTGGCAAGTAACTGAGTAACGTAACGTCCTCGGAGTCCATACATACACTGCTTTGGGCTTTACACACAGTCTGTCCGCCCCGATGCGTGCAGTCATATGGAAAATACTTAAACTAATTGACAATGAAAGGGATGACAATTGAATGTTCCTTTACTAAGTTGGCGAACTGCATCAAGACCTACTCTCTTTAGCTAGCAGCATTGGTTGATTTCTCAACTTTGGTAGAGGTACGTAAATGTGGGACATAAATGATTGAGGATTTGCAGTTTCTTGAAACCATATGTTTTCATTGCATTACATCAGTCTGACTGGAGGCATGATAATAAGTCATGTGCAGCATTCTGACGGCACATGGCTGCATACCCCTGACTTAAAGATTTCATTTGATTGATAGTCTGCCTTCATCCATCATCCACTAGTTTATCAGAGTCAAGTTCATGGTACCAGCAGAAGAAGCAGGAAGCTAATTTCATTCGCTGCTTTCATTGCTACTCTAAGCTTGGAGGATGAGATGAAGGTTGAAACATAAGTAGATAAGTGACAAGTAGATTGAATAGTTTGCCCCTTTGCCTTGGCCTCCTCTTCACAACAGCTTGGCTGTAGTTGCTGGATGGCACTGCTGTTTCCTACAATCTCCCTTCACCGAAATGCACCTTGAAAGAGTAGCGATTTGTTCGAGTGCCTCAGTTGTGAAACTGTATGTTGCAATATTCTACTCCAAATGACTAAGAATTATGTTTTGAGTTTATTCATTTACAGTTTTTTTTTATTTATTTATTTTTTTTAAAGATGTTGAGTCTTTCTGGTTGTCAGTGACAGTCCTGTTGAATGGATGACATAATTAGGTACACCTACAGGTATCTAACACAAATACTATCTTATGCATACACCAATAAATCCTATCTTCATGAAAGTTCTGACGTTCAGTTGTTGTTGTTTTGTTTAAGAGAGGTATTGATTGAATTTTCCTATGATTTTGCAGGCTGTTTGTGGTGTCGTTAAATTGTTTTGTGTTATACTTGTTATACTGCGTCTCTCATGTTAGATACACCTCAGTATTACTTTGTACATTTGATGGAATTGACCAGACCACAGCTGGAGTGCTTGGATATCAGCCAACTTGAATAATTTGTCTACATTCTTAAGAAACAAAACTGCTCAATAAGTTGAAAGGCCACCTAAATCCCTGCCTGATGCTTCTCATTTTTCAAGAAGCCCCTAATGCTCAATTTGTTGTGTGAAAGTGTTCCAACCAACCACTCATGTGACTAGTGTTGCAACAATATAAAGTTTTCACAGTACGATAAATATTCATATACTGTATCTCAGAAAATATCACGACATACGGTATTACACATTTATCAACATTATTTTTATTTTTAGTTACAATTAAGCTTGTAGGACTGAAAACAGAGGAGTTTTTTTTTAAAAACAAATTTTAAAAAAAGAGCTGTTTGTTCACCAGTGCAAGTACAAGTTAGTACGAGTGCAAATGAATAGTAGTTCTGTTTGTATACTAAGATGTATCTCTTTACCTTTTCAGGATCAAAAAACAGGAGACAAAATGGCATCGGACTCTCCACGCAGACCGAGTCGCTGTGCTGGAGGGGTTCTGGTCCGAGCACAAGCTGCCACGTAAGGACAGATATCTGCAATCTGTTTTTATTATTATATTAGAAATCATGATATGTATGTACGTATGTATCTGTTTACGAGAGACCTACTGTATATATCTGTGATATCGTAGCTACCTGCAGCTGTGGGAAAATTGACATACTGATGGGCTGTTTGACTTTGGACTGAGGCTGTTTGTCCATAAATGCATCATCATTAGAGATGACATGAGCTTTTTGCTGTTACAGGGAGCAGTCTTACATGGAGAGTGTGGTGACCTTCCTGCAGGATGTGGTCCCCCAGGTAACTTTCCTCCGTCATGTATTCACTCATAATAACAGCTGCTATAAATGCCTCACTGCTCTCCTGATTTTAGTTACTTACTGCATGTCTTGAGCGTGTTCTTGAATTCATATTAGAAAAGTGACAACATTAAGTGTGTGCAACGAAGTCAGTATGCATACTGAAAAACACTTCTTTTTTTTAGTGTGCTGTTGATGGACACAGGTGTCCCATAATGCAGTGGACAAAGAAAATGGCGGAGCTGCTCCCTGCTCCAGATACTCATAAATTATTGATTTTGATGAGAGAAGCTCTAGAAAGATTTCACAAAACAAACAAAAAAATAAACAACCATTTTGTTTGTTTAATTGGCCGTCCAAAGTCGCTGTTTGATTGACATCTGGACAGTGCTCGGATTTTGTCATTTCCTCTGAGAGTAGGACTGTAAAGTAGATTGCTGGTATACTAACTGTACTACATTCATTAGTACATAATATATACTTTGTACAGGCCGTGTGTAGTATTGAATTGGGACACAGGAATAGTCCCAGGGCTTAAACTGATTTGTTAAAATCATGTTTAGATGCATTGTTTTGTTTTGTATTTGTGTTTAGATACCTTTGGACACTGGAGATTGACGACTCAGAATTCGAAAAGCATTTATCAGCAAAGTTGATAGAAAATCAATGTGCAGGAGTTTTTGCGTCATATTGCTATAACATCATAAAGGGACAGTTCCCCCTAAAATCAAAAATACATATTTTTCCTCTTACCTTTAGCACTATTTATCTATCTTGGCTGTTTTGGTGCACGTTGCTCAGTTTTTGAGCAATATAATAGAGCTAGATGGCACTTTGCTCAAAGCGCCAAAAAAATACATTTAATAAACTCAACACGAATGTATCTTTATGGAAATTATGACCCAGTTACTCAAGATAATCCACAGACCTTGTTTTGAGGCAAATCGATGTAGGAACTATTTTCTTTCTACTGAACTACACAGTATCAGCGCACAGAAGGAAACGTGCATCTACTTATGGACGAGAGGCTCGTGCTTATGACAGCACGGGATGTAAACATTTAATGGCATCTTCCTCGGCTTAGCTGTAACATTAGCTAGCTTAGTTAACTTAGTTAGCTAGCCTCTCATCTGTGAGTAGATGCACACTTTCTTCTTTGCTGTGATATGGAAAGAAAATAGTTCCTACATGAAACTGCTCACAACAAGATCTGTGGATTATCTTGAGAAACCAGGTCTCAAATGTATTTTTTTTGCACTTTGAGCATCACAAGTGAAGTGCCATGTAGTTCCCTTATATACAAGAGAAGGCAAACATCTCTACAACTGATATCTACAAAACTAGGCAACTCACTCCAGAACTATCTAGATGGATAAATAGCACTACAAATAAGAGGAAAAATACATATTTTTTTGATTTTGGGGTGAACTGTCCCTTTAATGTTTTGTAAAATTGACAAAAAGAATGTTAGCAATCAATGTTTATCGTGATAATTTATCTCAACAAAGTTTTGCATCTTGATAAAGTGAATTCCAAATCATACTGAAAAGAAGCTTTGGAAAATGGCAGGCAATGGTGTAAGGTAATCACAAATTAGATTAAAACAAACATACAAAACAAGCAAACAGTATGGTATGTTAAATTTGGAACAACAAAATGTGGTAATAGTAAATTGAGTCCTTAACCGAGCTACTTACAGTTAACTTTTGTCCGAGTGATCATTAGGAGCCTCCAGCCCTAAACACTGCAAGTTGCCGACCGGATATTCTTTAAGTTTTAATTCTGCTACAAAAATACTTTTGGCTGGTAGACTAAAGGTGGTTAATAGATTTTGGAATATATAGTTGTGTTTGGTGTGTTGGCTGGTGTTTTTTTTTTAAAATTTGTCCACTCTCTTTTCTGTCTTTCTAACTACAGGCATATACAGGGGCCCCTCCCACAGATGAAAAAGAGAAAATCATTTGGGTTCGATTTGAGAGAGCTGACATCAACGGTAAGTTTGTCAGACAACTGAAGTTTGATTTCTAACTACATTGGTCTCTTCAGTTAACAATGACTCATCTCTGTCTGAATCTGTTTAAAAAGGTACACCGATGGCAAACCCACTCGACCCTCAGGAAATAATAACTTCAGTGTTAATATTTTACTCTGCCAAGGTTTTGAATGTATCTCTCGTGCTTTAAAATGTGTTTGCATCCAAGCTCCCTGGTTGGTCGTGACATTTCATTGGCAAGCATGGCACTCCATGCTCGGCCATTTTTGTGTGTAGCTCAGTTCCACAATTTGTGAAAGGTTGTGAATTTCAGCTTTACGCTCTCTACAGACTCTTGAAGATATTTTCTGCTTTTTCCAAAGTCAAGAGTGTTAAAACTGACATGTGGTAGCATGCAGTATTGTTCTACTGCTGTTTGCTCCCTCTCTTGCTACTGGGTAGATTTAAAAGTTTACAAGATGACGCTGTTAAAAGCTGAAACCCCACTGTTTAATGTTTACGAATAAGGGAACGATACACAAAAAAAGTGGTGTTAAATGTGGTGGTACAGGATTGCATTTGGCAAATGTGGAATAAGATTATGATCTGGAGCTGTCACACAAATCTCTCAAACTAAAAAGAAAATGCAGAAGATCAAACGAAACCAAAGATTTGTAATGAGATTTGAAGGAATTGTTCAAAGACTTTTGTAAGGCAAAAGGATGTATGGATCAAACGGAGAGCAGAATAAGTTAAAGTGGGGTTGTCCTAAATAAAGCTTCAATAAAACATGTCATTCATTTGTGGTTTGTTTTTCATGGTGTTGGATGATTCAAAACATCCTTTATTTTTCTAAACCTTCTGTTTGCACAGACACGGCCCGCAATCCGGAGTTTATGGAGATGCACAGCGGTACTAGTGACCCTCCTCTCTGCCTCGTGATTGGCTACACTGACGGGATGCAGATCTGGAGCGTATCTGTAAGTCACACACCTAATGGGATTGTAAAAGTGCAACCTCATGCATTTTTTCCCTGGACTCTGTTTGCTTTAGAATGATAAATTCAGATGAAGCATTCAGATGGCTCAATATTTTTGACACAGCTCTCTTGTGCGGTACTGCAGGGCTGATGGACTCTTTAAAAGTCATCACCAAAAACAAGCAAATCATTTATTTTTTCTGTACAATACTGTACAATACATCGTGTCAGCGTCGACATCACAATGTGCCCATGTGTAATAGTCACATTGCAGGACCTGCAATGTCAAGTAGGGCAAATGAACTCAAACATGTTATGTTACAATATTATTGCTGCTTGATACAAAAGAAAAAGGTTCTCATTTCCCATGACTAATCTACAAGAAGACTCAGTTTATTTTAAGCCTGTTTATCTTAAGCATAGTTTTAACATTTTAACATCATTAGAAATGGTAGATTCCATGTGAATAACACAACTGCGGTCCAAGAAACGTGTTGTTTTTTCCCAAATACCCCTCCACCTGTTCTCTCCCCACCTGTCCATGCCGGTGTCAGAGGCACACATGTGAAACTGAAAGTGGAGCAGAGGGCTGAACTGACAGTGGTAGAAGTAGGAGGGGGGATTTATTTTTAAGGATAGATTTTTAAAGTACCCATAATTATGAAAATTATGACTAACTTTGTGTCTGTACATGAATAACACACTGCATGTACTGTATCTATTCTTGTATCTTCTTATCGCAATATATATATCGCAGATAGATTTCCGCAATGTCAGTTTTTTCTAATATTGTGCAGCCCTAATGCAGACTAATTACAATCACAGTTGTATGTTGAAGAAGAGGATCTCATGCTTAAATTAAATACAATATGCAACTCTTCTATCAACGTATGAATTGATCGAATTATTTGCTGACCCCAGGCCTGTAAGGACATGTCCACTGCCCAACCAAGTGGCTGATGAAAAGAACAACAAGGAAACAATGAAGAAACGTAGCTACTGTATCTCTGTGTAGTTTATCAGTTTATCAGTCAGATCAACCCGACTGATGGAATAACAGAACAGCTTAAACACTTATCAAGAGCGTCCCTCCATAACATTCACTATATTGGTTTCTAATAAAGGTTCAACTTTAATATACTTCCACTACATTTTAGTAAATATGGTAAATGGTTCTGTGAGATTCACTCAAATGAAATACAACATATTTGTGCTTTAAAGATGACCGATAATATGATAATTAGAAAGCACAAATGTAAACAGTAAAACAATTTAAGACTATTGCACCAGAGAAATAAAAATAATACAAATGAAATGATTTAAAGTGATAGAAAAAATCAGTTTAAATGGACAATAAAAAATAAAATGAAACTACAACAAATAAATGACATGTATTTTTAATGTGGACGTGGTTTGTCCTTTTTCTCTGTTTATATTCAACACTGTATGCAGTGTAGACTTTTGTCCACAAGGTGTCGGTGTTGACCACGTTATGGACAGTATTGGATCCAGACTGTAGCACTTAACCTTCTGCCCAGGGCTGTAACACAAGTCTTTTGGACTTTACAATACTCTGGAGTTTTTTCGTGTTTACATCAAACAGGTCAGAAACAATCCCACGCTGCCATCACCCGAATCTTATTTTACAAATGGGAAAATACGAATAATATAAATGTACCTTAATCTTTATCTGCGACTGTGCAGAGATGCTGTGTTTAAACAGAATGAATAGACGTGCAAAACAACAAAAAAATGTTGCAGCATTCCAATGATTGTTTAGATTTCTAATGTCAATGTCATGAACTCTGAACTATCCGGTACCGCCCTAACAAACATATTTACAAACTATATGTAAACCGTGCAACCTTATGTCTCTATACAAGTCAACATATGTAAACATGTACATTTATATTCATATCAGCTTTCTGAATAATTCTAAACAATTATTGTATCCATATAGAAGGTCTTTATATAGAAGGTTGTTTATTATTATTGCTACTATTATTATTGTTAGTATTATTATTTGTTGGCTACTGGATTGGATTGCATTATGACGTCCTAGTAGCCTGTTGATGTTTTGTCCAATCCTTGTTAACACTGCAAGGAAACTTATTTTCGTCCATTTTACTCTTCAACACGTCCCGTCATTCCAGAGCCACTGATGTAATGTGAAACCTGGCCACAAGAGGGAGACCTTCTGATACTGTAATGAAAGTGCTGATTTAGGTTAACATGACCCTTGATATTTACAGGTCAGACGTGTACCACAGAGATTAAATAGCATATTAAATAAATGCCTTAAAACAAAGGTCAGAAGCCATACGTGCTGTAATTACTGCATAAAATTTGTGATTTCTTTGTTTATTTATTTATTTCAAAATGCATGTTAAAAATACATTTTCTCTTTCAAACATGTTCATATGACTGGGCCCAAGTTTAACCCTTGAAACTCCTCCTAAATAGAATGGGCAAGCTATCTAATTCAGGAAATTCACTTATTTAAATGTCCATCTTGAAAATCGTTACATTTTGTCTGCTCAGTGAGTTAACAAATTACCCACAGTGCTTTGCTCTCCAAGTATTGCCTTTCATGTAGAGGCTGTCACTGAAACATGCAAACTTCACATACATCCCGTGAGATCTAAACACTCCAAAGTCCTTAATCAGTCTCTTTATAAACACCCACAAGACGTGCGTAAGAGCACACACTCTTACTTTACCTGTGATCACACACATTGGCCACTGTGATGTGGCAACTCCTGTGCTGCTTGCAGATTTCCTGTCGCAGTAATTTTTGCTGGAGCAGAGGATTACAGCTGTTTTAGCCACACTACACACATCCAGTGCAAACATAAGCTCACTGAGGCTCCTCTGCCTTTCAGTTTCAGTTGAACTCGACACCAATTCTGATTCGCACAGCGCAGCCTGGCCTGTTATCACACGCTGTCCTTCCTCATTGTTTTTCTTTCAGTTTTGAAAGTTTATGGGATGTTTCTGGGTTGTGTTTTTTCACAGGGTTTTAAGTAAGCACTGAAGGTGCCTCGGCCTCTGGCTCTTGAGTGGCTGTGAAGTGTTTGTGACAGTTGCTAAGCCAACACCCTCTGTAATGGCCCGGCAGAGTACGAGCATGCCCGTGTACATACACTTGTGAGATGGGGACTAGTGACTGGGTGTATGGATGCTGACAGAGCTGTTTAGGCGATGTAGATTACTGTCGCCTCACACTGGAGAGGTGTCGTCCATCGCTGCCTGATAAGGGGCAGACCGCCGTGGACTAATTGTCTGTCTGCATACGTGTTGAGATGAAATGAGCTGCTTGGAAGAAAAGTGCCTGCAGCAAGTGTCAGTTGATGTGCTGGAGACCTGAAGCTGTATTACAAGTCCATAATCCTGTCCTAGAATTCTGTAATACAGACACTGAAAGTGCAAGTCTTATCCTAGCAGTGCATTTGTAGGAGTTCTTGCCCCCTCCCAAATAAAGTCCTTGATTGTTTACTTCAGAAATTCTTAGGAAGCTGTTGGTCTTTGATTCTGTGGAGCCACCAAAGATTCTGGTGTTTACCTTGAAGTTTTTCCACAGGACATTTTTCAGTGTGAAGTCATATCGGTTTCATTTGGCATGAATCAGAAGAAGAATGACTTGTTCTCATGTTGTTCTTCCTTTAATCATAACACACAAGCATTGGTCTGTAATACACACACCTGCACAGGACCTATTGACATGCATTATGTGTTCTGGAGAGATGTCAGCACCTGGCACTTCTCCAGCTACCAGTCCACACTCTGTACTGACTGATCCGTGCTAGACCTGATCTGGCAAACCTCTGGATTCCAAACCAAGTCCCCTCAGACCTAGGGAAAAGGGAAAAATATAAATTTAAAGTTACAGTATGGTTATTCTTAATGAGATGCCTTTTAGTCAAGCTTTCTCCTCAGATGGATGTTGATGATTGAACAAAGAGGTGCTGTAAGGGTACCATAATGACATTTTGAGTGTAAAAATCTTGCCGCATTTTTCACTGGTTAGTGCTGTAATTTTGAGTGCAGGAACCGGAAGTAGCTAACAGCTAGTACTTCCCTTTACAGTTGACACCCAACTTTCTATTCCATGTTGCTTAAACTTCACTTAAATCATCTGTTACTTCCAAGCAGTGTGAATATCTCAGTATATGTGGGGAAGTAGTTTTAAAGGAACGATTGCATAATTGCAATTGTTTTAAAAACAATCCTTTGCTGAAAATATTAAAGGTAATTCATTAATCCCTCCAACCTTGTTAAAAGCATAGGTGAAAAAATCAAATATATAGAATATACAAATGTGTAAAAATAGCCAAAAGAGCTTCAAAATTGAACAAAACGAACATTTAGATAACTAAATTCCTCTGACGGAATCTTTTAGTTCATTTGATTTCAGATTTTCAAAACCATTAAATTATATGATAAGTGTCACAGACAAAATGCATTGCTCATCCTTGCTCAGTGTCATTTGTAGCTGTCACCAAGTCAGCGGACTGTGATTGAATGACGAGTGTGTGAGTTCGTTTTTGGATTCTGGGTTTATTTTAGTTTGTTTTGCAGCTCAACATTATACAGTAAGTAGCGTTACATCACTCTAGGCTTGTGTACTTACCGTTTTCGAAGCCCGTGGACAAGCACCTGTTACTCTACGATCCCTGAAGCACCTGCTCCCTTCAAACCTCCAATATGTCCAGCACTGTGTTAGTGAGCGGACTCACTTGTGAATATGGCCCAGATATCTGTTCACAGCTTATGGCATTACATTTGGGAGATTAAAAGAGAAGACACTGTGATTTCACAAAAACATCCGAGCCACAAATGAAATTAATATAATGAATAACTGTATGCAGGGAAAACAACTTTGAAAAAAGCAATTTGGCATATTGCATACGACGGGCCACTAATGTAATGGTGGGAATGTTGTCGATGGCAGTGTATGTCACACAGAGCCATGTAAGGCGAGGATGAGCAGCGGGTAATGCACAATAACCCGGCGCATTAACCTCTGGCCCTCCCCTCTTCTCATTTTAATCCAGCAAATTCCATTATTCCCCCTCGCAGGTCCATTTGCCTGTACAGGAATCCTTCCCTGCTGCCAACCTCCTTTTATTCCTGATACCAGTGCTCGTATAACCTGCTCATGTCTCCAGTGTTAATCTACCACCACTGGGCCTCAAGCACTTTGAATAAAAACACAGCTCAAAATCCGCCACTTTGAAAAGGCTACTAATTGCACAAAAGAGCGATCATCTCCTCAGATGGGTTTAAAGACTTAAAACAAACAGATTAAAGCACTAGTAAAGTGATAATGCAGGTTTCACTGTAATTTAATGCATAAAAGAATAACAAAAGTGGGGCATTCTGTGCTTAGAACAACGTGCCATTACACACGCCAGACACTGCCAAGAGCGATACAGGCCATTGACCTAATATACTAGCATCACATGAACACTTGAAGCCTGAACTGGGCCAGGCAGACACACATTTGTAACATTGAAGTGCTTTACACTGTGGCTGCATGTCATAACCCGAACCCCTAAATGAACGGCAAGCCACAGGAGTCTAAGCAGCATGACCGACCCCTCTCTGTCCCTCCGAAGTGAGTGGACCAAAATGATGGATTTTAGACAACCGGATTTAGTTCTATTCATAATCATGTTTAAATATTTTGCAGGTCCTGCAGGTCCAGCCCTTTCTCATCCCCAGCTGGTCAGATATCGAGGATTTGTCACGCCCCTTGCGTCTCATCCATATGCACAAAGTACCCTTTGGTGTCAGGGAGAGAGGCATAAGGGTTTAACCGCAATGTAAAGCTGTCCTCGTCAGTATCAGACGAGCAGAACGGATGATATAGTGCACAGTTTACAAAGCAAGAAAGTGCCAAGAGACGTCAAATCCTCTTTTCCTAAATCTGACCATGTGTTTTTTCTGCCCTAAACTTAACCAAACGTCACCAATGTTTTGTGCCTGAACTTAACCAAAGTTGCATAGACCTTGTGCATCAGGATAAGATGTGCGGGGCATGAGCCTTTGCGCGTCGCCCTGACACGTAAAAGGTAAGGCTGAGCGTGTCGGCCACAAATGCCAAAGAGCCCCTTGTGCGTCATGGATGGCTTAGAGTGTTGAGAGCGATGCCAAAGGGTACCTTGTACGTCTGGATAAGACGCAAAGGTCACATGAAAAAACATCGGTATGCGACGACCTGGGATAAGAACGCGCCAAAGCTTTCCATCTGGCCCACAAATATTAATGAATTCAGAAAATGCACATATCTCACATCACTCACCTCAGAGTGATCGTCAATTAGCTTGCCAACCCCTGGTAATGAGCCAGAAAGTCTGTAAATCACAGTTAACCCATTCTACAGAATCAGATTATTCTCCAAGTCCATCCTCTCTAGTCCAGATCGACTACTGGACCCACCATCAAACTGTCTGGCTCAAACTGTCTGGCCAGTGTGCTGAAAGCAGCGCACTGGCCAGACTACAGGCGATGACTTTGTTAAAGTATCACTAAGCTTGTCTATTAAGAAGCTTGAGTTTATTTTAATTGGCCAACTGTTTCGGTTTGCTTCTTGAGATCCTGAAGTTGAGTAAAGGACACATTTATTAGTTGAAATGTCGGTTTTGTATTGAACACGGAGTAAAACTATTAAACAATAATATGCTAATTGGGCCTGAAAAATATATATACATTTTTATTTGAAAGTCTGGCCCCCAAACTGTCTGCTTAGAAAAAAATCTGGCCCTTGGACAAATGTAGTTGATGACCTCTGCTATATAGAGTATAGTAGGCCTATTGGTGTTTGTCACAATCAGGAAGCAAGGTCATCTTCTCAACACCTGGTTTTGAACTGTAATCCATTAGTGAAAAGGCCAAAATGCAAGTCTCCACTAGTATTAGATTTAGGAGACCAGAATGCAATGCAGCCATGAGACAGGTTTTGAGTAATGGGTGTGGCCACACAATCATAAGCATGCCCATGCTCAGTAGTTGACTTGTTATTTTGAAAGCAAAAAGTGCATGGAGTGGTCAAAGGGCATTTCGAGGAATAGAACTTAGTGAAACTTAGTGACTGAAGTAGGAACCTGAAAAGTGGGTACAGTCACAAATTCCCAACGTCTCATCAAAGCCTGTTGAACATGTCAGACATCCTCCTCACATTTAGTCTGGTGAGAGCAAAGATGAATGATTTAAACACTAAGTTATGCTTCTCATCTTTATCTTTTTCAGTCAAAATCAGTTAAAAAAACATGTGAGTGTTTCATATACTTTACAGTCCGACAGAGAGAGACATCATGGGCTTATGTCCACTTGACATTAACCCGTATCCCCAACCCTTCCTTGTTGGCTCTGTCACAGTAAGTGGAGGCGGCTTGTTTCCATTGCGATGGGCCTTTTATTCTGTGCTCAGTAGATTTTACTTGGTGGTTTGGCTGGAACTTCAACCACCAGGCTGCCCTTGTTCCTCATCCTTCTTTCATGCCTTTCATGTCTCTTTCTATGGACAAACCAGCTTCACACAGTTGGAATAGATTATTATTTAGTGTGTTTTCTTTTGCTGTTGTTGTTCTGCAGAAATCATCCCAGACTTGCAGTATATCTTTGATAGTTATGTCATACTTTGTAGAGTATAGAAAAACAATGCATGCTTGTCCCAAGGTGTACTTATTAAGACCAAATAAACACAGATAGCAAAAGGAAGGAAATGCTGCCCTCAAAAAGTGACACCTGTGAAACAGAAGGCCCCGTAGCCAAAGATATACAACATCCCTGGATTGCCTAATGCCTGAAGATGCGGTTAAAGCTTAACTTTAACTTCAATGTTCGCCTGTTCTCTAATGGACTAGATATGTGAACTTCTACATATTTTTAATTCACATAATTTCTTTCAGTTGGCAGGGGAAGCCCAAGAACTGTTTTCGGTGCGCCACGGTCCTGTGCGAGCTGCTCGCATTCTGCCTGCTCCTCATATCAGTAAGTATCTTCAGCATTAACCTCGCAAAACCTTGCCTATGAAAACAACAAACTTCAAAACACGCACTTCATAATTTAACTTCAAATGAGACTTTGATCACTTTATCTGCATATTGTTGTAAATTGGTAATATTGACAATTAGTGTACCTTCAGACTCTTCATGTTGCACCCTCAAGGTTTTTCAACCCTGATTAGTACACTTCAGATGATTCTTTGTTGTCTTATTGGTATTTTTCTTTCAAAACTATACAGGTTGAATCATGTTATTCAATTTAATTTGTTTTACTTCATAATAACACTCCAAATTTTAGAAAGGAATTTTGTGTATTTTGTGAAATACGCTTATTCACTTTCTAACAAAGAGCTAAATAAAAAGATGGATGCCCCTTTTCATCTGAAAATGAAGCTACAGCCAGCAGCTGATTAGCTTACCTGACCGTAAAGACTGGAAACAGGGGGAAACAGTTAGCTTGGCTCCATCCACAAATCCGCCTACCAGCACATCTGAAGTTCATTAACACCCTATATCTTGTTTATTTTTATATATTAGTTGTGGTTTTAACAATATGAAATTATTGCTTTAAAGTGGAAACAGACACCTTTCCCCACCTAGCGTTTCCAAGTGGTATTATTGTTAGCACCACTGTCGCAAAGACAGCCGGATCGCTCTCCGTTTTCCTTAGAGTACCAGCAATACGGGACAAAGTGTGAGTTTATTCATTGATTTAGTTGATAATGGAGACAGAAATAGAGATAGAAATGGTGCCAGGCTGCCAGCCTGACTGGATCGCTAGTCAGCCTTCATTATCCCGGGATATTTTGGGCTTGGTGGCAGATGTTTATAGGGAACCAATATATATGCTGATGGTATCATTATTCTGCAGCTAATACATTACATTACTTTCATTTCCTAATTATACTTTAAAGCAAAGCAGCTCCAAGACAGTATAACAAGAATTATACCTTGAACTAGACAAAGTCCAGCTGTTTTCACCTTGTCTCGCCACATGAATGGCCACCCATAAACACTCCCTTAGCTTTATTTTTAAAACTATATTTATCTTTGTAATTCTCAAACTTGGAGGGAATATGGCAAAACAACACATAGTAATTGTAAGTCTTCTGAAGTGTTTTTTTCAGGATAACTTTAAAATGTCTGTTCTGGAAAAAAAACAAAAAAAACCCATTTTGGTTAACTTGATTTCAGCATTCAAGGTCGACGCATAAAATTAAATTTTGTATGACACATCCTAATGCAGTTTTGGGTTGTGGGCATTCTAAGTGGTGCTATATCATTAAAATTAAAGAGTGCTCCATGCTGCCTCATCCTAATGTTGAAGTCAATCTGCGATTAGTGTTGGCCTACTCTCAGTCAGCGGTGGCAAGCCTCTGAAGTCAGTGCTTTCCTGCTGCCAAACCTCTCTTGGAAACTTCTCACTGTACCTTCACTGTTCTGTTAGTAATCTTTCTTGAATTCCTATAAATGCAGATCTTTTCTCAAAGATTCTTGAATATTTTGTTGAAGTAAACATGCATGTTATATATGCCAATTTCATTCACCTGTTGTCATTTGTTTATTGTAACCTACTGTATACCATTTCCCTTCCCAAAATGTGTCTTCCTCATACTGCATCTGGTGGTGCTTAATGTCTTTTTAGTTCCCTAAATATTAATAATGAATCAAACTTTTAGATGTCAGTCTGCCTTAAAACAGTAAGGGCTTTTTTGTAGCTGCCATTTTGCAACAGGATTAAACAGTTATGCAGTGAGACATCTTAAATAGAAGAGGTACCAATTCTTCTATCAATAAACAATAATGTAATGCTGCCAGAAGACATGCTGCATTAATAGTAAGTGGCAAAAGTCATTCTGGGTCGACAAGAAGTCGACAAGAAAGGAGGGAAAATATGGCTACATTGAATATTAGATTACAAAAGAGCATCATTAATTCACCCCTCAAATGCACTGACTATAACAAATTGATAAATAAAAAATAAAAATGTTTGAGCATGGATGCCTTCAGTATTTGACTAGCTGTGTTCTGTCCCATCCTACACTGAAGCTTTTCCTTCACTCTCATATCACTGACTCCATGGTCCCATGACCTTTAAGTCTACATTTACATTTTTTATAAGCATTTTCAACTTTTGCATAGAAAACTGAATGAAAATCCTGGACATTAAAAACATGAAAATATCATAGAAAATGTTTTATGCTTTGCTGAGATTATTAAATATTGTATAAAAGGAAAAAGTGCAATGGAAGTTAGAGTCAGAGTTAGCAAATCGATTATATTTACATTTTTCACCAGTTTTAGAAAAAAAAGGGCTACATTTGAATGGAAACTTGACTAATGACAATAAGATAATTAAAACAAGTAATTGATTGAGATTAATGAATTAGTTGATCAAAGGAAAAATAGTTGCCAACTATTTTGATAGTTGATTAACCGTTGCATCGTCATTTTTTAAGCTTTAACTACACAGGTGGACAACCTGTAAAGGTGCCCAGCAGCTGGCCCAAGCATTGACTAGACCAGCAAAGCAGTAGTACCTCGCTCTGATTCATATTGGGTGTGAGCCAATTGTTGTAGTATGCTGAAAACTGTCTTGCAATAACTTGCACTAATTTTTCTTGACTTTGGTTGATGGTTCCAGAATTTAGGAAGTACACTTTTGAGGAACACGTGGGACTAAAGTATCATTAATGGTGTGAAAGAAGAAAAAAAAGTGCCAACAATGTGTAATTGTCAGAAAAACACAATTTAAAGCAGAATAACTCCTTAGCTTTGTAGTGGGAGGATGGAGTTGACACTAAGAGCTGCTACATTGTCTGGAGTGTGTCAACATTTCAAGAAATTGGAGAACATTACATTAGGCATTGGCATTAGGCAGAAGATTACCCATGTGGATAATCATTTGATCATTCATCAATTGTGTTCTTATCCCTACTAACATCTTAAACAGCAAAAAATTCCATTTCATAATTCTCTAACTGAAATGAACATTATTTGATTCCTTTTATTTATTTATTTATTTATTTTACATGTTTTGAGTTGCCATAATGTTGCTTATCTCTGGCACAAATGAAAATTACAGGACACGGGATGAACATAGATGTGCTATTTGATAATGGATATGAATACTTCTTTGAAAATATTGAAATGAAATAGTCCTTTTTATCTCTTCAAAAAAATGTATTGTCCCAGTCCTGAAGTTTTGCAAAAATTGTAGTTATTTTTTCTCAACTTGATCAGTAAAAAACCCCAAATCCTTGTTTTTATGGAAAAGATGATTTCAGCTTCTTTTTAAAGACAGAATTCAGTTCTGTTGTGTGAAGTTACAATATATATTAAAATGTCTGCTTTTCTTAAACATGTTTCTGCATTTCATTATCATATTATTTGGTGTAGCAGCCGCATTTAATTTGTATTTATTCTCAAATAGTGAAATAGTCATGAATGGTCACAAACAAATGGCTCTACTCGTTCCACTGTCTTTTCCAGACACTGGAAAGTTGAAGGCAGTATGAATCCAAGTATTCTTATCCTCAAAGCTATAGTGCAAATGGTTTAGTTGTTCCACTGATTAGATCCTTTCCAGACATGAAGTTTAAATTTCATCTCTGCAGGTGTCAAACAGTGCTGTGAAAGCTGCCATATAGCCTCTCTGGTTTGTGACATTTTTTTGGTGAGAAAATCGCCTTTTTGTTCTCTGTCCTTGTTCCGGTCTTTTGGCAGATTTCAACAACATACAATGGCAGCATTTGAAGAGTGCTGGAAGCGGATGAAAGCAAACCACAGTAATAAGAAGCAGCAGATAGCCCCAACACATGAGGGGAGCAATTCTCTCAGCAGAAAATAAATATGAATTGTACTACTGGAGGGAAGGACACTGATTGCAATCTGCTAGGGCGCAAACAGTGTTGCACTGTGGTGAGCCATTAAAAGGCCAATTGTCTGGGATGCGAGGCCGTGGGTGGGCGGACTTAGAAAGACCCGAAAATAGGTGTTGATTATAATAAGGCAAGGTTTCCCTTTCCTCAATAGAGAGGGACGTACTGGTTTTCCAAAGGGATCAAATGCATTTATCCACATCCTCTTTGGAGTTTACAACCTATGATCTTCCGTTGTCTTGGAAAATGATGCCACACTGTTCCCTTTATTAATAACAAATGAGCATTGAGGAAATATGAATGTATATAATGATATGTTCTCTAGCTCTTTGTGCTCTTTTTCACTGGAGGTCAGCTTGTAGGTCTCTACAGTAGAGCGCCACTTGAGATGCTCTGATGCTGTAAAAGTAATTCTATCAAGTTTAACTATAAGCAATGTCATTATGTAAAGAAGTCTTTATTATTAGTGATGTAAGAAGTCCACATGGAATCACTACTTGCTTCATTTACTGTCCATTTCAGTTGTTATCAAATCAAAGTCTGTCTAATCATGAAATGATGCATTTTTTCCCAGAAAGTTTATTTTATTAAATGTGCCATTTCACTTCACAAGGCACGTTTATGTTGCGGCTCAATATATTGATTGGGAATGATGTCCAATGACAGAAACATGAAAGAAGAAAGGATCCTGTTTGAGAGTGTTAAAGGCTTGTATGGTAGGCACATTTGCTCTCAAGCCATACCACAGGAACTCAGGCTGATTACTGTCAAGCCTCAAATTACAGTCCTCAAAAGGCTAACATCTTCTTCAATCTAAGCGGCCCCATTCGCTCAATCCCAATGATCCTCTGTCCGTCTTCAAGAATGAGACAATCAGGGAAAATACAGGATCAGTCCACCTAATGCAACATGTTTTCTCTTCATTTTTTTTGTATAAATATGCCTGCAGGGTTTTTTTTTTTAACATGCTGTAATTTCACCCTGAAACCCCCAAAACAAACAAGGAGATAGAAAAGAAAATCTTGCAATGTTCACGAGATTTCTTCCTGCTGATTTTAATTTTGTTACACATGTTTTATTGCATTTTCTTTTCCCTCATTTTTCCTTTGAAAAGGTCACATAGTAGAGGACCAGGAAAATGTAGAACACCAATCCTTTACAGTATATGGATTCCACATTTTGGTTGGAGAACTTGTAAAATAAGGCTTGATTTTGGGAGGGAAAAAAAATCTCCATCAAAAATGTTTTGTGACCATAATTGAATTACAGTTTCCTGTAATGGTAATAGGCTGCCTGTTGAATGAGGGTGGGCAGCAATCGAGGTCTCGCATGTTCATTTAAAGAATGTCCCTCTTTGTTGTGTCCAGATCATTCTGTTTCTCATCTGCCTTTTTATCTGACTCTTCTTCCTCCTCAGGTCCTCTGAAGACAGACAGTTTTGCTGACAAGAGGCCCCTGCTGGGGGTTTGCAAGAGCACAGGGTCCTCAGGGTGAGTTTTAATGGAAGCAGTGAAGTTTAGAAATAAATGTACAGTATAGTTAACTGTTTGTCAGTGAATAAAGGCTGTAGCTTTAAAAAAAGAAAAAAAGAAAGTAAAGCTTGATGATTCCCAATTGCTGGAAAAGTGAAGGGGGCACTGCGCCACTATGATGATCAGCTAAGAATCCTGCCTATGTTGAGGGGGTACTGTCTGCAAGTAGAGAAAAGTTAAAGCGAGTGGAGTCTCGTCGAGTCGTACCCTGCAGTGGAAAAAATCAACACAAGTCCTGCATTTGTAAGATTCCAAATAAACACTACAGCAGTTGCAGTCAGCAATCAGCACACCATCAACCAGGTATGAGCTGCTACTCGTGCAATTATATTTGGCTGGAATGGAACTTACAAATCATTTGAGGCCAATATTGGTAATATTACAGTTAACCAAATATTAATAAACATGTAAACAAATGTAAAATTCCCCAAAAATGAATTCAAATTAAATTTACACCAAAATTTCCCCTGTACATGTAGCAAATAAGACTATCATACCTTTTTATTGTATGGCTTATATGATGCATATAAATTGATATTACAAAGGGACCTTAAATGAAATTGTGATGGACACCACAAGTAATATGTGTTGAAGAATAGGTATTTGTCATTTTGACAGAATGTGTCAATTTAAGTTAAGTGCCTCACCTTGTTTTGCATTATAACAGCTGCTAAATACGTGAGTCGCTGGTGACTGGTTAGGTCAAAATCAAGTCTCCCTACAGAAAATAGCACAAAAGCTATTTAAGAATGACTAATAAAGTGGTAAACGATGACATTTCTGGCTGGAAAAAAGCACATCATTTTGAAATTATGACTTCATATGAGGTGTTTAACAACTATACTTGATACCACTAACCCCCCCCCCCCCCCCCGGGATATACCAATAAGTCCCAATGCTAAATCAAATGCACCTTATTTTTCATGAGCTTTAATTATTGACAATTATTAATATTTTTAGAACTATTGAATTATTGATTTAAGTAAAAGTTTAATTTGAGAATGGAACTTGTGAAATGAATGCTATGTCTAGTGAGAAGATGTATCATTTTGGTGGAGTTGAGAAACACTCTGTCCTCACTGATTGTGCAGTAGTACAGAGTGGAGGTTCTTCTGTTACAACACATTTTAGCTGAGTGTGGCCCTTGGCTTCCAGAGAAGACACTAACCTAACAACAGCCAAGTTTAACTTTGGCCTGCCATCCTGTTACTCACAAAATAACCGTTAATTAGTGAACGCTCAAATGATTTGCTGCCAGTAATGTTTGTGAAAAGGTGAAAATGATGGTCAGCACAGGCTAAAAAGTTTGGACATTGCTCTTTGCTAAAATGCAGGAGAGAGGTGAGGAAACAGATTCGTAATTGCTGAAAATACATGTGAATCTGGGTATTTTGCCAACCTCAGTGTTTGAGCACACCAAAATTTTTCACATTTACACACTCTAATTTGGATATGCAACGTAATGCATCCACTGTAGAGTCCTGTTCTCACACAGGAGAGCAGCACTACAACACAAGCAGGAAAAGAGGCCAATGCTGTAAGATCCTCTCTAGACATGTTTTAAAATGTGTATATAAACACTGTACTTTGACCAATAATGTGTTTCTGATATATTTTTTCCACAAAAAGTTTTACTGTATCTTGTTAAAATTCTAAAAATGACATGTACGTCTCCCTCATTAAAAAAAAAATCCTGATTTTATTATTATGCATTCATGTGTCATTTCAAAAGTTTAACTCCTTCACAGGAGGTGTCACCTACTGTACTCATTCCCAGCCCGTCAGTTATCGCTGTTTTGTCACGGCCCCTCGCGTCTCATCCAGACGCACAAGATACCCTTTGACGCACAAGGGTTTCATGTACCTGCAGTGTAAAGCCGTCCGCGTCAGTTTCAGACTACTTGACCTGTCCTGTTTGAAACCAAGCATCACCAGTCATTTCCTGAACCTAACCTAAGTAGGTTTTGTGCCTAAACTTAACCAAATGTCACTAATCTTTTCTTAAACTTAACCACAAGGTTTTTGTGCCTAAACTTAAAGACCCCCTCCACTCCACCACAGCAGAGTATTTTTTTGTACTTTAGAATGTGTGTGGAGGGGAACTTTAGCCAAACTAATGTAGACCTTTAGCATTTGGATAAGATGAGAGGGGTGCATGACGACATGTCGGCATGTGACGAGCTGGGATGAGAACGTGTTGAAAAGTTGTCTTTTTTTGTTTTGTTTTGTGCATTGGGTGCTTCCAAGTTTCCACATCACACTTGTGTATGCTGAAAATTGGACCAGGATTGGCTTCGAAACTACTTGTGATTTCACAAATCATGCTCGTACGCACACCTCTTCAAATGGGGTTTTCAATGAGCACAGAGCAACTTAACACTTTTCAGCAGATTGCACAGTGAAGCTCAAACATTCAACTGTAGGTAAAAGAAGATAAAACATTTTTGAGTGAACGGGGACTTTGGTTGATTTAGTTTTTATTAACATTTTTTGGTTGATTTTTTTTTCAAGCAGAAAATTACTATTAAATCTAAACACATTGATGTATTGTCACTTCAGTGGCAAAATCAATATCACAAATAAGTTGTCAAAGAGTTGTCTATTTACACATCCAGCAGACACAGAGACATTTTTGTTTTTCTTTGGAGTTGTGTGTGTGTCTCTAGTAGAAATTCAATATTCACTCTCCATTTAAGTCTTTTGGTTTCCACCAACTCCTCATATCTAATGCTCCACTAGATATTTTTATCAGAGATAAATGCTCCACTCTGTTCACCAGCTTGTCACTCACTTGCTGTTTGGTGCACGGCAAGCAGCATACAGTGGGTTCATCAGAGGATTTTCACTGAAAACAGCTGAGGCTGGAAATTGTGTTGGTGAGAGTACTAACACTGCACCAAAAAAGTAAGCTTATAGTCTGTAGAAGCAAAGCAACTAGTTAAAAGCTGGAGATGCAAAAAACCTCTAGAGCTAAAAGTAACTGCAGAGTTGCTGATATTTTTCTGTGCATTTATCACTAGAACCAATCCTTTTGACATTACACATAATCATTTGACCCATTGTTCGTATAAAAATATTAAATAGAATAGCTTTACTAGTTTCGGGTTGATAGATCATTGCCATCTACTGCATGTTACCCATGACTGCCTTACAATGTGATGGATGTTGTTTGACAAGTGTTTGAAATATTCCAAGGCCACGATTTGATATTTTTACTACTCCACCTTCATGAAATATTTTCTGTTCTTGTCGTTCAAATTTAAAATCTCATATGTTTAATCCACTCACTCAGACTACTAAGAAACAAGGGGCAGCGTGAACCTGTCTATCTGAATCAAATTGAGCATTTGTTTGAAGCTTGAGAACATTAGAAACACATTTCACTATAATGCATTCCAGTGCAACACCACCACCACCACCACTAAAAACATCTTCAGTAATAAAGATATATATCTGAGCTAACACCTCTCTGGCAGTCTTAACAAAATCTTCCTAAATGTAGAATTTGCAGCAGATCTGTTGTATTGGATTGCATTGAATTGTATACTGTAACTAATTTGGTGGCCAGAGAGAGTGTTTCTTTTTATTGGATTAATTTCAGAGGAACTATGCTGAAAAGTAAACGGACTGCTAGGACAAAGCAACCTCTATGAGTTGTTGGAATGACCGATCCACCCTCATGTAGTTTTGTCTAAAAACGTGTACAATGGGGTGGAAAGTGGTTTACTTTTTTGCAATGTTGTGAAGTACAAATCCTACATCTGAAAGTAATTTTCTGTTAATAATAAGAGGCATCAAAGGGCACCCCAACTTGTTGTTATGAACCCTTCACATGCACCCAACTGGAGCTGAGCCAGCTTAGTGACGGTTGGCTTAGTGATAGTGAATCACGGATTGGTGGCACTCTTTTTGGAATTTGAGCAGTACCTGAATACCCCAGGGACTGGGGCGTCTGTGGCTCAGGTGGTAGAGTGGTCGCCCAGTGATCAGAAGGTTGGTGGTTCCCGGCCTGCAGTCTACATGTCGAAGTGTCCTTGAGCAAGATACTGAACCCGATGCTCCCACCAGTGTATGAATGGGTGTGAATGGGTGAATGCCTACTTGTAGTGTAAAGCGCTTTGAGTGGTCAAACTGACTAGAAAGGCGCTATATAAATACAGACAAAAAAGGAGATTAAAAAGTTCGAGATCCTTGGGGTTCTCAGAGTTGGTACTGGGAATGTCATCTTGTTGTTTTGTGAAAGAAAAAAGTTAAAAGTCTGTCACTTTAAAAAAAAGTGACAGACCGTGACAGTATTTCTTTCAGTATACTTCTACTACTTTAAAAAAAAGTGACAGACCCCAAAATACCTCTCCATGCCCAGTCCATACCCTCCCCTCTTCCCCCCTCCTCCATCCAGAGCAGCATAAAATTTAACTCAATATATCCTCCCCGGGAAATGAAATAAGGAAGTCTGTCTTCAGTTGGGTCTTGATGGAGACCACCTTCTTGATGTTTTCCAGGGACTACCGCCCCTGTCTCTCTGACGCCATTGCTGTTGCTTCTGCTTTTCCTGCTTGTCCTCACTGACACTGAGGCAGGCAGCGTTTTGACGGTTTGGCGAATCATTCAGGCGTCGCTCGACACTAATGCTGAAAACATGCACTGTGTTGAAAAGCAGAAAGGCTGACCCCTGGCTGAATGGCACAGCCTGGTTCTTCCCCCTACAGAAGTGCTTGGTAAATAACACTCTGGTCAGAGACAAGAAGGAAAAAAGCTTCCGGGTGCGGCGCAGTACTTTCCATTGGGCCTGTTCATAAACTTACTAAGGTCCTCACACAGTTTTTAGCATATAATCATTTTGAAATAACAGATTTTCTTAACCACCAAAAAGGATGCCGTCTTGACACTTAAATGGAAAACAGATTGGAGCCTTGGCCGCTACAGCAGTGCTGGTTTAGAAGTTGGTTCAGTCAGCTCTAGGCTTAGATTACAAGATTTGCAAATTAAAGGAAAACCAGAGAAGGGAAAAAGCATGTGTGCTGAAGCCCTATACTTGTGGATTTCCAGCCAGGCACACTCAACATAATTTTATCAATGGAAAGGATTATGCGTTAAGTCCAAACAATGTATGGATCTAGTGATTTTCTTGACAGTAAAGCTACATATGCGTCCCTTTCACTCTGTGCACCAGTGCCAGTGGGCTTTGGGAATTAGTAAAAAATGCTGGTGCCATTGCAGACCTTGGTATGTCTGCTCACATTTCTGGATAGGATTTGTGTTTCCTTTCGCTACTTGCTGTTGTTATTATTTTCATTCATTTTAATTACATCCACAGGTATTAAAGTTGTGGAAGATTTAAAGCTGCTCTCTCTGAATAAATGTAAATTATATGGCTAAGACAGAGGCAACTTAAGTGTTTGTGGGTGTTTGAGTGCACATATTTCTTGGGCAAAAGTTCATGAATGTGATGAATAAGCAAGCCTTGTTCTCCAGAGTTTGGGAACTGTTGGTGACATTTCCGACCTTCAGCTACCCCCTCACAACATCTCCAGATGCTGAGAGGATGTGGTCCTTTTTTCTTTTAACCAATATATTCCCCTTTCACCGTGCAGATTACTACTGGATGTGCTATTTTGGGTTTCTTGCTAATACAGATACATATTCTGAGCAGATATCATGGTCACTGTTGAGGCCATGGATATTGTTTTTTTCGAAGGCCAGTACAATCACTGGGCTTTTATCTGCTCTATGAATGTCACCACTGTCATTCCTGTCTCATACTTGTATTTCTGTTTTTAATCTTCTCCATTTGCTAATATCAAAGGCAATGTCGATTTGTTGTACCTTCAAAATTTGCCTTTGATTTTGCAACATTTTTATGCCTCTACATAGCTATGGCCGGAGGCATCATGTTTTCTGGTTGTCCGTCTATCCCATTCTCTTGAACTCAATATTTTAGGAATGTTTTGAGGGAATTTCTTTAAATTTGGCTCAAATGTCCACTTGAACTCAAGGATGATCTGATTAGACTTTGGTGGTTAAAGGTCAAGGTCACTGTGACCTCATAAAACACGTGTTTTAGACAGAACTCAAGAACTCATACACATATGACAAAATTTCACACAAATCTCTAATAGGATCAAATGATCATGTGATAACATTTTATGTCCAAAAGGTCAAAGGCCAACTTCAATATGACATCATAATGTTTTCTGGAGATTATTCAACACCACAACTCAGAAACAGAAGGGGAGAATCTGACCATATCTTGCATTTGGTCAGATAGTAAATTGGTGACACTAATCATGGGTGCTGCTCACCGTAAAACTGTGCTGATTGTATAGATCTTCTGTGCAGCCAGACCTATATTTGAAGTGTTGTAGTCCACTATAAACACACATTGGTTTTGCTGATATTGAGTTTTGCACCATGTGACAATGAGCATGATTTGTGATGTAACAAATATATTGGAAGCTAATCCTGGTCTACTATTCAGCATACACAAGTGTGATGTAGAAACTTGAAACCTCCAGTGTACATACATTGAGAATTGACTTTACAGTAAAGTAGGAAAACTTGTATATTTATATATTCTGGAATTTTTAATGAGGGAGAAGAGGAATGGGTGCCATTTTAAGGATTTTAATGTGGTTAATTATACTTTTTTTTTTGCAAAAACCATGTCAGACACATTAGAAATTTTGTTATGTATGCCTTAATACATGTTTGGAGGGGATCTTTAAATCTGCTTTAAATCCTTTAGTGAAATAATGCAGGTTATTAATTACATGGTTGCAAGCAACAAATTCCATTTAGCTCACACACGCATACAAACACTTTTGATGGCAAAAGCCCATTGTGGCACTAAGCCCTTGTGTTTCAGTGCATTTTCATGACAGGTTTCCCTCCGTGGACCGGATGTATCCATCTTTTAAAGTGTATTAAATGGAAATCATCAAGCATTTGTATAAAACGAGGCCCCAGATTAAGGGGATTTGGAGAAGTGATGCTTTTTATCCACCATGAGGTTATGGTGTTCTTCACTGTCACATTATGACCACCCATGGGGACACACACACACACACACACGCGCTCATGCTGTCCAAGCCTGCAGGATATATGCAACCTCAGGGAAGTATCCTGGAGTCTCTGCATGTATTTATTAATTTATTTTATTTTTTATTGTCATGAAGGTTTCATGTGAAGCTGTATTGATTGTGTCGATGATGATGCACATGTTCAGAAAAGACGTCTTAGCAAAGCTTCATCCACAGATACTAGTGATCTTTTCTTTCTGGCCTCCAAAGTTTGCCTTCGATTTAAGGGTAGGAATGTTCTCCTCTTAAAAAAACAACAACGTTTTGATGAAATTGTTCCCGGACCGTTTTGTCATGCCCCTGCATGGAAATGAGAGTGGTTGTAATCTGGTCTTCGACTTCCCCTTTTTACTTGCCCCGCACACATTCATACACACTTGTTCAGTGCATAGGCAGAGCTTCAGGGCTCAGGCTTCACTCCGGAGCGTTTATTTTGACTTGCATGTCTGTTTTATGTCTGTCGAAAATGTGTTCTGCCTCGCCAGTTTTCCCCCTTCAAATAGGAAGTCAGATTAAACTCGGTAGTACTGGAAGCGGTGCATATAAACACACTCGACAGGCTGAATGATTAGTAATGACTTTTCAAACCTTTACCACAACCCCAGTCCCTAAACCAGGCCTCTGTGGTCAAAGCAATTAATATTTTATTTTACTAGAATTTAAACCTTTCCTTTCCCTTATCATTAAGCTAAGTATATAACAGTACTAATGTGGTTTTCATCAGATGATGGATGCAAGATAAGGGGGCATTGGTTGGTTGGTTATTGCTTATTTAACACTGTCGGTTTCATATTTATCTAGCAACTCAGAGTAAGCCTTAAGTCTTGTTTGGTCAGAAATAATTTGATGCATTTTAGGGGTAAAAACATTTAAACTTAACTTTAAACTTAAATTTTTATTTATTTATTATAATTACCCCGATCTCTCCCAAAGTTTAGGAGAGCCAGAGAAGTGACCTAACCTGTTTGAAGCTGACAGGACATAGCTTTATATCTATATTATAGTATATAGTATATATTGATCACAATATTGGTGGTGTAGCTTGACTGGCAATGTCAGTCTGTTGGTCACAGAGTTTAGTAGGGTAACTTTAAAAATGTATCCTCATACAGTTACTAATTTCCTGTTTAAAATTTTAGTCAGTAACCTAATCCAAGTAGCACTATATTAAAGTAACTTGATTACTTTCCATTACTTTGAGGTTACTTCAATGCCAAATATGCAAACAAAGACAAGAGAAAAGAAAAAAACTTTGATGTTTTTTCTGCATTAAAGACAAAATAATGGTGAAACTTTCAACCACTGAAAGCATTTTTTTTTAACAGTAGGCCATGGTTATGAATTAGCATCTGTACAATTAGCTTTGGTTTCACTTGAGACCAGAGTGGTATTGTGAGTATTGCGAAGTGCTATAATGTGTGTTCATGTGCACGGTAGAAGGCTATATTCCATATTGGTTAACCAGTGCATTTTATGAGTAAGCACTATGTGACATTACCCACCTCAGAAGTCCTGGTTGTAATAATCATGACTGTAGCCATTGCTTGTTGATCAGCCAACCTTCAGACATCATAGCCTAAACCTAACCAGGGTTTCTGAGAATAATTTCTGCATAGACATACTAACTTAACTTAAAAACCTCTTATTGGGAATTGTGGGAAAGTTTCAGAGCAACCGAGAGCACTCCTCTCCCAGTAACTTTCCTCCACTGTGGTGCAGAGGAGCGGGAGAGACACTACTGCCAGAAGACTCTTGTCTGTCCATGCGCCGTCAGTGTCGTCTTTTCTTGTCAGTATCGGTCATAAATGTGTTTTCGTTGTGAGAAAATGAACATGTGGCATGAGAGCGTGTAAAACGTGTTAATTGTGCAGGTCTTATGGTATATGCATGAGAATTGGCAGCCCTGTTTAAAATTGTAATCCTGATGATTAAAATCCCCATTAACAAAATGTATCTGTAATCCTATTACATCTTCTTTTTTTTGTAGCTTTAATGTAACTTTTTTTGTATCCTGAAAAGAAAACCTGCACCTTTACAGCTTGTACAGTTGCAAGGCTTTTTTGCAAGTGGTTTTGAACCAGTTTGATGTCTTGTGCCTTCTATCACAGCCAGTGGTCTCTTAATTGACAAAATAACAGTTTTCCTACTCTATTTTGGTTACAGAATGGGACTAATGTTAAGTTAAAATTTCAATTGTTCACTCATTTTACTGCAGTCCAGTTTTTTGTTGGAGGAAGATGCCAGTAGGTGGGTGGGTGGGCTTAGTGAGAGTGCCTTGAACCTCCAGTGGGTGGGAAGTTGTTTGTAAAGGTTGGATAGTAAGTTTTGAGAGCTAGAATTCTTGGCATGTGATAAAATAATAGTTAAGTCATTCACATTGTAATGCATAAATGTTGCATCCTCCTAAAGGCTATCCTCCTGCTCATATCCTTTTGCACTATACAAAAATGCAAAGTAAACTCATCACATTTCTATACCCAGCTTTGGGATGTCAAAGCAGAAAGCAAGAACTCTTCCATGACCAGATGTTTCTTGTGTCAAGTGCTTCCACTTAACTTAGACAGAAAATTGGCACACAAGGCTAAAATGGCTAAAATTGGATCTAATGCAAGCTATGGTTTTGGTAATGAATATTAATGTCCACTTCACTGCTGTCAAAGGAAGACGGAATAAGCTGGATTTATGGACTGCATATACATAAATTCCCTTGCTGAATTTCTTTTCATTGTTACACTATTTATTGTTGGTTAGTTCTTAAAGTTATCATATTTATTTACTTTTACTTTACTTTGAACTAAATTGTAATATTTTAATACATTAACACTAAGAGTCTGTACATGGGGGGGGGGGGGGGGGGGGGGGGGGGGGGGGGGGGG
>JBBPCS010000124.1:109180-126366 GCA_037974645.1 Hollardia meadi
TCTTTAAATGCCCCCCCCCCCCCCCCCCGCCCCCCCCACACCCACACACAGGGCAATGTGTTTCCAAAATGCAGGTCATTATACTGCATGTGCAGTATTAAACAGTGAAGGAAATGTATTTCTGGCAGCTTTGCAGATATGGAGCTGTGGTTGAACTTTTTACCCTAATTACTTTCCTACTAATGCCTGCAGCTTGCCGGAATCACTGTGGCTCCCTCCAGGCCCCCAGCAGGCTCTGATGTGGCCAGCGTTTGTATATGGGGACTGGGTTAGAGATGAGAATAAGAGGAGTAGGAGTAAAAAACAAAACAAATAATGGTGGGAGTAAGGAAAGAATGTTGCAGTATAGTTTTGACTTTCCAGATTTCATGGAATTGTAGATGCAGAGATGATTGTCCTTGCACACATGGATGAGAGGTCCTTAAAGTGTTAAGAAAACATGAAAATTTGAACATACAGTAATATATAATTCCATGATAACTGCATCTTCTCATACACTTCATGTGATATGATTGAAATGGTATGCTTGTGGTCTGTTTCTGTTTCCAAGGTCCACAATCAACTTTGAATGCCAACTATTTGCCTTTCTTGTTGCAGTGTAGAGTCGCATTGTCTAAAATCTTTCGCAGAGGCTTTCCTGACCTGCCAAAAATAAAATTCTGGGGAGAACTTTGAGTACTTGTTGAAAGTTGGCATAAACTATTAGATATTGGCAGTGTTCATCTTACATTTCTGGTGTCAGTAAACAAAAGGCCCTATCAGTTGAACCCCGGTTGAAATGCTCTTCCCCAATAGTCTTCAGTTGGAGTATTGGAGTTCTTTCTTCAAACACAGCCAGCCTTGACTTGACCCAAACCAAGGTTGTATTTGTTTAGCATTTCCACAGCATGTAATTGTCGTTCGTATTTGGGGAGCTTGTAAAACTTTGCACCAGTCGGAAATGTGGTGACGTCCCTTCCTTGTAAATGAATTTATCTGCCTGCTTTTTAATTCCTCCTCGGGCTTCCATTTATGCTTTCCCCAGCCACATGAAATCTTGTGGTTTTGTTCCCCTTTAGTTCACTTTCATAAAAAAAGATATGTGCAGATTCTCTCAGCCAGAGAGTAAGTGCTCATGGAATAAGCGCAGCATTGATGTGAAAATCAAAATAACAGATGTCAATATGTTTCATCAAGGAGGAAGTACACAGACTAGATGGTTGATAAAGGAACAATAATAAGACACACGGCATCCATAATGGTCCGTAATGACCACATTGTAAACAGTTGCCTATCTAAACGTAAGATTTACACATGGTTGTAAAAGTCACATAAAACATTGTGTTTTTTAGGAGGTTTTCCAAATCTGGTACAGTGCAGCACAGTAACAGAGCAGCAGGATAGAGAAATGACCCAAGCAGCTAGAGTTTACTGTAGGGCCAATCCAAAGGGAGATGAATTCAGCAGGTGTGCCTGCTGTTTGCTTAGTTTACAGCATAACAATTTAGTATTAATTCTAATAATTTTGTTGATACCCTGACGTTTCGTATAATGTCACCAGCAAGTAAAAGTTCTCCCTTGCCCAGTAAAATATCTCCACATCTCCTCATTTAATTGGCACCAATTTTTTTTTTTTGCTCACAGTTCTCTCAGGATGTATCCAGATGACTGAGGTGATCTCCTGGTCCCTGTGATCAAAATTGTTCGTCCAGTACTTTGGTTTATGACAAATTCCTGCAAAACTACTGACCTACCCATCAGCCTGAGGTTTCCTTTGGGTTTACTGCTAATTACCAAATGCTAACATGTAAACATGTTAAATATTACCTGCCAGGAAGGACTGAGAGGAAGATGGCACACTGGTGTAGCATTAACTCAAAGAAAACATTCTGTGCCTTAGTACAGTCTTACAGAGCCACTAGTGTGACTTAGTCTTGTGTGTGTTTAACAAAATACACTAAACTTTTCAAATCAATTGAATATTTTTCTTAATACAAACAGCCGCATTAGAGTTTTGCTTAAATAAAGTAGTAATTGGGAAAATATTTTAAATTGGTGAATTTCAGAGAATAAGTAAAAGTAAGTGAACAATAAGTAAACAAGACAGAGAATCTGACAAAGAATTGATCGCCAACCTGCTCATGTTCTACTATCATCTTGCATTTTGTGTGTTCCATGTCTGGGTTAGGGTTGCTCCATTTTCTCCTGAATTTCTGAAGTAGCTTATTGTCCTTTCAAAGGAAGTAAATGAGCCAAGCTTCCTTTCCTCCATCTCCCTCATTTTGTATCCTTTCAGACCCAAGGGCCAGTTTGAGTAATAGTAATTGACACATTGATCTAATAGGGCCATCATAATAGGCCTGTTACTGAGCTGGGGAATGGTGCTCGGCGTCACCTTAACATGTGCAAGGACTGACATCCCGCCATGATCCATAATGATAATTGTGATTTAGCCTTGCTTTCAACCTACGCCCCAACGTCCCCAGCATCAGGAAATCTTATTACATCTGACCCTGCATTGCCTCCATTAGAACTGGGTCATTTGTTAAAATACTGCAAAAGCAAAACAATTGAACCCTGTGTCATTTTGATTCTATAATAGCAGGTTATCATTGTCCCTTTGAATCAATTCCAGAGGCCCATTTTTCGGGCTAGAGCTTTGAATTGGATTGATTGGACTCTGATAATGCTGGAATCGATGATGCAGCCGCCTGAAAGTAAATTATCGTCGGGTGAAATTTTTGTATTAATCTTAATTCCTGTATTCTTGATTGGTAATGGTAGCCGAGCTTGCAGCATGAGGACCTTTGAAATGTTGACATGGACGTTCAGGACCATCAGGATGGAAAAAATGAATCAGGAATTTCTTAAAACTTCTGTGGCACCTCTTTTATCTTCTCCAGTAAGCATCCACTGGGACTCTGAGGGAGGAACACATTTGTATGAACATCCAAGCAGTGTTTCACTCTCACTGACACACACACACACACACACACACACACACACACACACACACACACACACTAGACGTGCAGTCCTGGGACAGCGTTTTAATTCTGGGCCTGGGCTTAGAGATCTGAGGGCTTACTTGGCGCCGCTGCTGTCCAGACGCTGGCTTGGGAAACATACAATAGCCACACTAGTTTGCATCTGTACTTATAAATGTCTGTATTTGTGTATGTGTGTCTGTATGTGTGTGCACATGTGGCACATACACTCCCCAGCGGGTGTAGCTCATGTATCAGTCATCAAGATGGTTGTTGGATATTGTTGCAGCAGTTATTTCATCTTGCATCTCTGGGTGTGTGTTCCTGCCTTTGTGTGCGTTAGGAAAAATGAATTGTGTGTCAAAGTACTGCCTCTGATGTTAACTACCTTGTGTTTGTGTGTGTGTGTACGTGTTTGTGTGTGCGTGTGTGTGTGTGTTAGCAGTGCTGGGTGATTGCTTTATCAGTGGGTGATGGAATCCTGTTTGTGCCCTCAATGTCAGCTGCAGCTCGGAATCATGGTCCTGCATCGGCTCAGAGTAGCAGATTCTTTGACAGCTGTGCACAGACTGTGTTCCATAGGATTGTGTTGAAACCAGATTATCGTAGGTGGACACTGAAGGCTCGCTATGACCAGCTGTTTGCTGTAACTGCGGTTATGTGGAAGGATTATCAACATAGCATTTTATGACGAACCTTTTCAGTTAAATTGGTTACTTCAGAGGAGGGTTGGGAATTAATGTTACTTTAACAGTCTCATGATGATATGCATTTTAAATCTATTTTACTGACATTTCATGTAACATAATGGCCATAAATAAATAAAACATTGTTTCACTGTTATACATTTGTTGTATGCACATTTTATGACAGATAATGCAGTCAAATAGATTAGAAATAAAGAGTTGGGCCTCCTCCATCCAGTATACGTTACTCAAATGTACTTTTCAGTGTTCTAGTTCAAGTATTGGTTGTGGCAATTTTGGGGATTTTACAGGGCAGAAAAGATTATGACATGGTTTCATAATCTTTTCTAACTTTTACTCTCTTTGTCTTAGAACCTAGTTCTTCTCAAGAACTCTTCTAAGAAACACTCTTTTGCAATACTTTTGACTAGACTCTTCCAACTCAAGCTCTTTGTTAGCCAGTACATAGAGAACAACTTCCCACAAGCCCCATACTGCAGACACTAACACTGTTTGGCATTTGCTGTCATATTGAAAGAAAAGCTTAATACTTGTAAGGCATGGCAAAAATTGCACAAATAAACAAAGACCACATCAAAACACCATGGAAACAAGGGTGGAAGAGGTGAGGGGTAAAAGGAAGGAGACAAAATGCTGGAAAAGCTAGTTACTCTCTCATCAGGCCCATTAAGAGCTTCCCCCATTGGAACACTTAGGCTGCGTTCAGACTGACAAAAGCAATGTGTCAAAATGCAACGCCCTCGTTCTTTTAAGTGAGTCTACCCCCAGCACCCCACTGCATTGGTGCAGTGGGTTGGTGGGTGTCACTGCAGATGTATCTGGAAAGAAAAATGCAGGATTGTTCATAAAAAAAGTTGATTCTGATCTTGGATTGGGCCATGACTCAATAGAATGCCATTCTGTAACAAAGTACATTGGCCAATGAAATTGAAATGCAAGTGCATGTTCCAGGTAAAATATCCATATGTTGCATTTACTGTGTGGCAATGTGCTAAAATGCTCAGAAATCTTCAAACAAAATACTTTGCATGAAGTGTCATCCAGACTTACTCTGTGACATGAAAAGCCTGCCATCGTAAAGGGGGCAAAACACAATGAATTGTACCAATGAGGATCGTGGCCCATATGTTCAGAACATCTCTCCTTGAAGCCATTCATGGTGTAGCATGGGATTCTGTCACCACCAGCAACAGAGAAAATTATTTGTAATAACTTTTCCCAATTATAAAATCCAATGTCAAAGGAATGTAAATCACTGTCCAACATCTTGTCATACCTGATAAGTCTTCAAACTCATAGATTTCATATTCAAACTAAACTTAATGTTTCATATTTAATCTGCTCACTGTCCACACAAAAATATCGAAACAATTATTAGATGGATTTCCATTACATTGTACAAACATTTTTGGTGACTGCCATGGTGCCCTGACTTTTCAACTAGCAAAACTAATGACATTCCTAGCCTCAGTTTTACGTTGTGTTTAATGGCAAATGATCGCATGCTAACATGCTAAACTAAGATTGTGAATGTGGTCAACATCAGCAGTATCATGTTAGTGTTGTTAGCCATTGTAAACATGTTAACGTGCTAACATTAGCATTTAGCTCAAACCACTACTGTGCCTAAGAACAGCCTCACAGCCCTGATAGTGTGATTGTAGAGTCTTGACATATGCATTATGCATTATCATTGATGTTGATAAAAACACACTTTACCATAGGTATTACACTTATCCCTTTCATTCTATCTGTAAGGTCTTACATGATCTTGACATTTTTTTAAAATCAGTTTAAGATGTCTTTACTACTCTGTTATACTGTGATATGTATTATGAAATGGCCAATTTTCTCCACTGTTGCCTTTGGTACTACACCCAGTGTGTGCATATGTCAGAGTTTTTGAATAGGAGAAGCAGATCTCTTTACACCAGAGAGAAGAAAAGGAGCAACAGTCATTATTGGGAAGGCAGTAGAGTCGTTCAGTGGAAAATGGTGTGCCACAAGAATATTCAACATGGCTGAGGTCATCTGTGTCTTGTAATGGATGAGTCTTCCCATTACGAGCCCGTCATTTGAATAATGTCCAGATGTCCCTCTCTGACTTGGCAATACTGTTTAAACTTATTTCCCTATTCGTGTTTCGCACTGGCTCTAGTCTGCAGGAAGGGGGTTTCCTCACTGATCAAATCGTCATGTCAAAAAATCTAATTCCAGTCAATGCTAGCGGGCAGATGTTTTTGTTATAACACAATCGTCCTTTTTTAATTCTTAAGTCCATTTATACTAATTCCAAATTTAATGCCATTGTGTTTATGGGCACAATTTAGCTCATTTTGACCTTCCTTGTAACTTTAAGTCTCCTTTTTGTCCAAAAACTGATGGAGCATAGAACTGCAATCAGTATGCACAAGCAGACTAAATAGACTGTTGAAAGCACTTAGTCCTGTGGCTCAAGAAACAAAACTAACACCACATTTCACCCCTGCATCCTCAGCCAATGCGGCACCACAGGCCTCGCCAAGGGTGACAGAGAATGGAGGATCAGTGGAAGCTTTACTAGCAGAGAGTGGGAAAGGGACTTGGGGGACTGGGGGTGTGGGGGTGATGGGCAGGGAGCGGGAGGGTGGGGGTTTTTCTTGATTAAGATTTATGTCTGAATTTTCCTTTACCAGCAGCAGCCGCTGCCTGCTGTTGGATGGGTTCCCTCATGTAACCCTCTTCTTTGCTGTGTTGATAGAAAGGCTTCTAGTAAATGTGTTTCATGACAAAACGTTTCCCCTTTTGCCCTTCATTTTACTCCCTTTCATTATGTGGACCCTCAGAAGGGGTTGGCCAGTGGGACATAGTGGAAACAAATACTATATGAATTCTCCAGGGAGCTGCTGAAAGAAACAGTGCAGAGATGGTTAGAGCAAAATGTGGGCTGATGTGCAATTTCTTGGCAAGGCGATTTGATACTCGCTTCCTACGTTTTCATATAAGACTCTCTCTGATTGTGTGGGAAGTGCATATGTTTGTTTTATAAGTATAATAATCAAGTGCTTAGTATACCGCTGTAGTGAACATTTGCTAACTGCAAAATTATGTGTCTGTTTAAATAAGAAGTTATCATTCATCACATCTGTATGCTGCCCTGAAGTTTTATCAGTTTTATCATTGCTTTTCAGGACAAGCCCTCCCTACTGTTGTGCTGACCTGTATTCTCTACGGACAGGGGAAATGGTCAAATCAATTCAGTTCAAGACGCCCATCTACGATCTCCACTGCAACAAACAGTATGTATATTGGACCAACCGATTTAAAAAGAAACTAAAGACTCTTATATTTTATGATACACTGCATGTTTATTTTCATTCCAATAATGTACGTTTTTCCTCTCTCTTCAAGTATTCTCGCTGTGAGCCTACAAGAGAAGATTGCAGCATTTGACAGCTGCACCTTCACTAAGAAGTTCTTTGTTACAAGTAAGAAACTTAAAACAGATGAATTTTAGCTGACTTCAAGAGTTACTTTTCTATTGTACTTAATGAAAGTCACAGTTCAGGAGCACCCTAGTTAAAAATGAATAAAGTAATGTATGTTACAATATCAGTGCCTTTTTTAAAGCTCTCTTTTCCTGCCCTGCTATTTTGTTCCTGACAGAAAAAGGAGGGGGTTTTGAAGAATACAAATTCAGTCAGATCACAAAGAAATGTGTGTTTGTGTGTATTTTATGTATAGATTGTCATCATATTTGCCGGTCTATTTCCAGTGGAAATATATATTTATAAAATGTTGCGTCAGACCCCGCTGTGCTGTACCATATGCATTAGTGTAAACAAACGGCGTCAGTCGTGTAAGATGTTATTTTAAATTTTTCGTTATCACATCAACATTAACATTGCCAAACATGATCAGTGACGCTGTCAAACTGGCATCACACAAGCCAAATAAACACAAAGCATATCATTGATTATACTGCAGTCAGCCACCAAGACCTGCTGCAGTGTGGTTCTCTCAAGCTTTGTATTGTGACTAAACTGCTTTTATCAAAACATGATATTGAGGCTCTCCATTTGTAGCTCGGCACACGAAAACTGTTTACAACACAGCTCTTGCAACCTTTCTGGCTGTACCTGCCATGTGTGCTCAAGGAGGCTGTGAAAGAAAGGCCAGACTGTATTCCATGGCCATCGCTGTCCACTTAAGTCATTGACTGGAGTAAACCGACCTTACTGGCTGGCTTTAATGTGTCTCCTCTTTGTCTGCCTGCCTTCCCTATCAGTGTCTGGACCACAGGAAACCAAACATGCTCAATAGTTATTAATCGTTTCTGAATGCAGGGGCCTCCTCTTCATAACGTTATTTGGTCTGTTTGGACCGTAAAAGCCGTAAACAGAGGGTCCTGTAACGTGTTCAGCTCTGCTTTGGATGAGCCATTCTACTATTGTCTGTCCGTTTCTTCTCCAGGGATGTGATGGCGGACATGTCATGTTTTTATGAGCACTTAAAGGCTCCTCCCATGTTTATGTTCTTGCTTTGCATTCAAGTGGTGTGTGCTCCGAGCAGGGCCTCATCTTGAGTCCACATCCTTGCCTCGCTTTTCTGAGTAAAACCATTCACAATGATCAAGGTTTGGTACCTATTGTGTTTTTGTGTGGTAAAATGGTATTTGAGGATGTTGGTTGTATATTAGTGCCATGTAATAACAATATTTTTATTATGCTTATTTATTTGAAGCATGCCAGTTGTTGGTACTCTGACTTTTCAGCCTTTTACTTTTAAACAAACAAAGAAAAATTCCACTTTTCATACTCAAGATTCTCACACGTTTCCTGTCTCTCAAACTGCAACTGTCTTAGTGACGGGGCTTTTTGAGCAATGAGCTTCAAAGTGAAGTGAGGTATACAAATCATCCATTGACTCCACTGCTATCCGGATGTGATGCCACTCTTCTGATGTGGGCGATTATTGAGACTGAGAAGCGCAATCATAAATTGTAAAAGGTGTATGAGAGCAATGCTGAAGTTTGCTGTATGATTGTAATACTGTAACATACTACAGAGCATGATGGCACAACACTAGAATAATACACTGAATTTCTGTGTTTATTGGTTGACCGTGCACAAAACACATTCTTGAATGATTGTACTGGCCTCAGTTGTATTGAATGGGATACTGCGTGAATATTCACAGAAGTTGGAGGTAGGGATGGGCATGAGTGCATCGTGAACTCAGTTTGGACAACAACAACAACAATCACATTTTTTTGTAATAAATATAAAAGAAAATGATGACAACAAATTGCAAGACCTGCGTGGTGGGGCCAGACCCACCACTGACATTGGGTCAGCAGAACTACCTGGGACAGGAACTGCTGTAGCTGCAGATGATGGCAAAGGGGACAAGCTAAATGCTGGGGTAGGCCTGTAATCCACTTTGGACTCTTGCTAGGTATCCAGAGCTCAGAATCATTACACTCTTCCTTTTTACAACTTAAAGTTTCTGTCTCAAATTGGATCAATTCATATTCCAAGATGTTCAGTTTCTCCTTCTTCAACTCACTTTGTTAATCCAAGAGCTGCAAGTTATCATTTTAGAGAAACATTATTCATGAGGGCATTCTCCATTTTTCCTATCACAGCTTCCAGCTTTCACAACACTTTGAAACTCACAGGTGTGTGGTATGGTTTGACTATTTAGACCTCTCAGGAAACTGTACTTGTGCAAAGCAATTTCCATGTCTGGCCCTCGGGCATATTGCATGATAAAGATAATCCTACTCTTTTCCTTCACCAGTATAATGGCCTTACATTTGGGAGCTGGATGATTTGAGACCTTTAAGCTAGAGATTTCTGATTTTCTTTATTTGAATCATGAAAAGGTTGACTAAAACCACCTTGAGCCTAAAAAAAGAAGTAGTATCAGGTAGTGCACTGATCTTCCCTGTCTGCACGGCCTTTTGACCTGCAAATGAACTGAGCTGCTTGCAAGGTGTGTTCATCCATACAAATCAGTTTTGCTTAGAGTTAGTACAGTTTTGACTGTAGAACAGTGAACTGCTCATACTGAGAATACTTGCATGCCTGCTGATTTGCTCGTGCAGATCTGCTCGTTTTTGTTCACATTTTGGCGTCATTACTCCGCTCAAATATCGCAGATTTTTCCATTAACCTTGCTTGTCTTGCTGTGTCTGGTCTGCAGTATCACATGGCTGTTTTTCATGTTGATCACCAAGTGCATCTTGGCTGAAAATAAAGGATTTTGTTGGCCTGATGAGAAGCAATGTTGGCTTGGTGGACTACTGGGCTTGTACAGTTGTAGGCAAAACAGTGTATTATTTGAGAGTAAGGCAGTTACTATTATAGGTAAAGGTAATTGTCGTTGAAGTTGTTTAAATAGTAGCGGCAACATTAGTAACAGGAGAAGTTTTGTTTTAGGAAACTTGTAGTGCATTTGAAAAATGGAAAGTTGAAATATGGAGTAGCAGACTATGAGAACCAGCTATTACTGCGCTCACCAAGGACTTTCTGGGTTCTTTCCCTTTGATTCCACCTATCGTGTCTGTTTCCTCTCCCGGCTCAGCCCCCTGCTCTACACCCAGGATGTCTAACACATGTTATCTCACCGCCTGCGGTTCCTTTGGCCTTGGAGAGGCACAAAAGGCTTCTCTGGCGTTACCGGCAGCAGCCCTTGTGGCTTACCTCAACCAGCCCCTTCCCCGGCACAGCACACAAAATTACTGTCTCTACCTCATCTGCTCCCTGAACACTAAATTATTGTCAGCAACCCATTTCCCCTACACCTCCACACATTAGGTCAGTGTGTGTGTGTGTATCAGTATTTGATTAATATTTTGTTGCCTCTATGTTTATGCATACTGGAAACAGGAAGGCTTTCACTGTATTTGCTCGCATTTAAAGATATCTATGACAGTATCATTTCTCCAATCTACTTAAAAGCGTTTGCCTATATTTGGTTGATTCTGTCTTGCAGCAGAAGTAACAGACACCCTTGCAGTTGGGGATCAGTTTTGGTGTCAGTCATAGCAATCCACGTTCTGTTTTTACTTCCACATCTGTTTTAGTGGGAAGATAAAAATGTGATCTTCTAATGTCTGAGAAATGTATCAGTTTGTGAAGGCACAGCTTTATTTCTCATTCAGGATTATTGTTGCTGTTATTGTGTTTTTATTTCTGCTGGCACCACACCGGTTGTTTTTTGCGTGCACATGTGTGTGTGTCCCCACAAGGATTATTGTGTTGGTCAATCAGCAGAGGAGCCATCCCCAATTTATTGGGTACCGCAGTCTCCATTAGGTCATACTGTGCACACACAGCACACACAAGCGTACAAACACGTCACCCTTATTAGACTCCCATTTATCTTCCCAAACAAGAGACTCCCCACAAACACGTTAATGGTTTAAGATAGTTACAGACACTCTCCAAGGAGGAGGCTAACCCCTGCATGTGTTCACGTTTTTTTTTTCTAGACTTTTGATCATGAAGTTATTTCCCAGAATGTGTATTAATTCATGTTTATTTCTGTTGTAATTAATAATAATACAAAACTTTATTTATATAGCACCTTTCTTAATGATGTTACAAAGTGCTGAACAAAAGAATAAAAACCAGACAAAGCAGATAAAATGAGAATGAAGTTCATAGAATGAGTTAAATCGGTTAAAAAGAAAATAAGAACAGTATAAATAAAACAAATGTTAAACATCTCAAAAAGCTTGGACATAAAGAAAGGATTTAAGGAGGGATTTAAAAGAAGAAGAGGAGTTGCATAGTGTGGAGACTCCAATAGCAAAAGCTTGATCACCATTTGTCACTAACTGTGACCTAGCAGTAACCAACAGCGCTCCATGTGCTGATCTCAGTGGTCATGAGGGTACATACCAGGTCAGCAAATCGGAAATATATTTAGAGGCCAGACCATTCAAGTCCTTAAAAAAATAATAATAGTAATTAATTATAATTGGTGCCCCTGTTAGTATGACCATCTTTGTGTCTTTTCAGGCTGCTACCCCTGCCCAGGACCCAGCCTCAATCCAATAGCTCTGGGAAGCCGCTGGCTGGCCTACGCTGAGAACAAGGTCTACACACACACACACACACAACCACACACTCATCCATTTCAGAAGTGACTTATCAGAAAGCGACATATTTACAATCCAAAAAATGCATTTTATCTATTTTCCTCCCTCTTTAATCTGTCTGGATAAACAACTCATTCCAAGAAGAGTCCACACGAGATGATAACATTTTGAAAATCAGCAGATGCACAGGAGGTTTCCTTTCTATTCGCTTTAATGGGATTGTTAAGTATTTACAAAACCTTGAATATTCTATTGCGTACTCTGCAATACATTTAATGCACAGTAGTGTTTTGGTGCTGGCCCACTCAAGTAATGGACAGATGGGGCCACTGTTTGTGTGACGGCCTAAGGTTTTTTCAGAAATGATCAAATCTTTTCTTTTTTTTTAACAGTAAGAGTAATACTGGGACAGAGCCATTCAAGTGATATTGTAGTTGAAATTAAATCAGTGCAGATTGGCTATTTGGTTGTGTAAGGTTTGTTTGGAAGCAAAACCAATTTTCTCCAAAGATTGAACAGGGGAGGCATTTGGTTGTCTGAAATCTAAGTTAATTTCCCCCACATTTTTCTTTTCATACATCTTCTGGCGACTTTCACTATATGTCCTGTGTTTATCTGTAAATATTTGTGTTTGTGCAGTTGATCAGATGTCACCAGTCTCGCGGAGGAGCTTGCGGTGACAACGCACAGTCCTATACAGCTACAGTGATCAATGCAGCCAAAGTAAGAGACAATACATGCACATATTTTTCACATTTTGTTTTCTTTTCATTTTTTCTAAAATTATACATTTTTTGATAAATGAAATAACAAGTATAGATAGTCTGAGTATAAAACACTGTTCACAGCTTAACACTTAGTTTTATCACAAATGATTTATTTTTTTTATCTCAAGTGACACAGTATTTTCTTTTCGGGTTCCAAGTTTCCTTGGGTCAGTCTTAAGCCTTTGTTCAGATAAATCAGCACAGTACTTCCACCTCTGCGGAGGCCATCTGTAAATGTGCTGACATTGGATCCACCTGCCCCGCCGGGCTGACTGGAGCGGAGCTTATGAGACACTTCATCAGCCTGCCTATCTGTTTTTTCCCACTGTAATCTGTTTCACTCAAATGGTCTTTTTTCACTCATCTCCACGGGGGAGCTACTCTAAGATGGCTCACTAACAGCCAACGGCCCCCTTTGATACCAGGTGAAGTTCATTCCTGGTCTGATTCAGCACAAGCTAACTAGCTAGCTCCTCATATGGTTCTAGTCTCTCTCTCTAGTTTCTCCATTTGGTCAGAAGAGCTAATTGATTTACAAAGAGCGAGTGTATCCCTTCCACTTAATGAGTGCGAAGAGGTAGTGTGAGAGAAGTCTCACACTTCCACTTAATGAGTGCGAAGAGGTAGTGTGAGAGAAATCTCACTAGCAGGCTAACGATGGTTTACATCAAAAAAGAACACTGTGTCGCTAACAGGTTAGCAGCTTGGCAAGGGGAGGACAATGGCATTGGTATTGATATGCAGACAGGCAGTCTGCTTGCCCGCCCTCTCCTCATTTAGGACCATATATCTCAATATAGATGACAAGGTATCTCCTTCTGGCTTGTGGCGCGACACGCTGGCTCTTAGTGCTGACGTCCAGAGACATGGAAACAAAAAAGGGGGGGTAGCATTAAAGTGTAATGGCTTTTGTTTATAAGAAAGATTAAAGAGAGAGAGTGCAACAGCTCTGACCAATTGGACTCCCTCTTCCAAATTTGCTCTCTTACGGTAAATTTTTATATCGCATCAATCCTGTCGCTCCAGAGTGTATCATTGAGAAAGACCTTTCACGTAAATTATGTTGTAATTTGTTTAGGTGGCGGCATCAGGCCACAGCTGTGTGTGTGTGTGGGTGTTCATGTGTTTTTGTCAGCCATCAGACATGATCCTCCTCCAGACCCCCCACTCCCCCTCCCCATCGGCAGATCAATAGCCCCTGTTTGGACTACCACTAAGAACTCCACAACTGCAGTGATTAGAAAACACATTAGTGTTGATCAATTAGGAGCCAAACGCCTCACTTAATAATTGATGGCTCTTCTGGCATTTTACACACATACACACAAATGCGGGTGCACGCACACGCACACACAGGCAGTAGACACTGTTAGTGTGCCGGGCCAAGTGGCAAAGAGAGACAGTGGATGATCCTCAGACCCAACAAACGTGAGGCGCCACGCTGTATTGACAGGGCCGCCTAGTCTGAATGCCTGATTAGGCTCTCCGGGGCCCCTTTGGCGCTTACACACACACAGACACACAGTCACACGCATTGGACTCCATTAGGCAAAGACAGTGTAGTAGGTGAGATAGACTCCACTTAAGCAGCACTATCCATTTCCCTCAATCGAGCCACAGAGGTGTGTTTGAGCCAGACACCCTGGCTGGGCCTTAAGCGGACACAGAGGAGCCTCACACACACGCTCACACACTCACACATGGGTGTCTCCTGCGGCTACAGTGCTACAAGTCATCAGCACTACGCGTTATCAGCAGGCATCAAGTGAACATGGTGCATTCACACACACAGACGGACACGTTATTGCACGTACACCCATGCACTTGGCAGCTCTTGTGCTCATCTTCACTGCCTGTGAAAGCCTCCAACTAAGTGAACTAAAAAAATTAATATATACAGGTATATATTTTTTAAATTTGTCATATGTTGGATTTTTCAGCACAAATATAATCTTTTTTTTTTTCTTTCCTCTTCCAGACTTTAAAGACAGGCTTGACAATGGTGGGTAAAGTTGTCACCCAGTTGGCAGGCACCCTACCAGCAGTGACTCCTGACGAGGAGGGCACGCCTCACAGTGCGAGCCGCCGCACCCCCCACAACCCCGGTGTGGTCACCATCATTGACACACACAGTGTTGGTGAAGGGCAGGTCAGTCAAGTGGTTCTGCTTTTGCTTAGTATTGTTAATGATTTGTTAATAATGAGATTGTCCATGTCATGGATGCTCATTGTTCACCCTTTATGGACATTAGGAAATTATTAAAGCACTTCAGTATAGGGATTCATTGAAAAGCCATGAAATATTTCAAGGCAACAATAAAAAAAACAAAACCTGACAATATAACAATTCATATAATGACAGTGTTATATGCAGTCCAGAAACAAACTGGAAATGTACAACACAGCCATGTAAACACACTAAGTAATGTGTTTAAACTCTGTTAATCCTGATAGTCAGAGCTTAGAGATGAAGTTCTTCATATTGAGTTCACATCCTTGCTCTTCGTTTTTAAATCTGAAATGCTTTCAAACATCAGCTTTCATTTGTTGGAAATGGCAAGTGCTGCAATTTATTGACGGATAAAGGCCTTCATCCAAAAAGTCTAAAAAATTTTGCTTGGCCTTAAATTAATATGCTATGAGGACAAGGAAAGATTTCAAGCAGAATGTGTAGTGTTAAAAAAAGAAAAAAAGAAAAACAAGTATAAGACCAAGGTAAATTAATGTCCAACCAGATTTAGGCCAATAAGATGATAAGTTACAGCAGCTCAAATGAGTTGCTAATGATGTCTGCTCATTGTCAGTAGAAATTAGGTCATACTTTTGAGGAGTTGAAGGCTGTTACTTTCAGATTTTAACAATGGCAAGTTAATCTCAGAGGTATTCAATAAATGGACGACAGCATCTTGTTTTGCCAATTTTACTCGAGGCAGTACTTAAACTTGGAAGATGTTCATCCTTCCAGTAGTGAAGCAGTTCTTGAAGTTCATTGTGGAATGACATTTTATCAAGACACTTTATGATCGTCAAGTCTTTCATATTTCACTGTATTGGGATGGTTGTGAGTTAGTGCTGTTCAAATGGATGGACCCGTATACATTAGTTTACATTTTCGGTTCTTAATCTTAGCAGTTACAGTTTCTTGTCTACAGTGATGTGTAAGGCCTTTAGTTTCACTATGACTCTTGAGTAGTAGGGAAAAACAGACTAGGTTCTTGTAAACTTGACAGTCTCCCTCCCTGCAATCTTTCAAACCCTCAGACTAAACCTGCTCTACGATCACTCAGATTCCCATTTCAAATCCTGCATGGTGGTTAACCAGAATCTGTTACCAGGTGACCAGCAGAGTGCCAGCTTTACTGGCTCCACCTTTAAATGATAACCCCCCGCCCCCCCCCAAACTTTTTAGGCATAATGCATACACGTATACCAGAGATTAAATTGGCACCAGTTTGTTCCTGGCATCTTGCCTTTCTGGTCTTGTCATGTGTGACCCAGGTAAACATAAATTTGGCCTCTGCGGTTTGGTGGGAAACGGGAACATCTCCAAGGTTGTTTTTTTTTCTGTGGCTTGGACACACTCAGGCCCATTCACCTCACTCTGCACAACTCGCTGAAAGGTGTGACTAAGATTTGCTGCATATTTTAACAGCCAGGCTTTTAGCCACAGCCCTGTTTTAGCAGCCCTGTACGGAGACACTCTGTAAACAGTCTGTTGGTCTGTGACCTCACATGAAGCTCAAGGCTGAGCGACTGCACTATATGTAAAATAACATTCAGTCTAGCCATTTTTATGGGGGATTTGGGAGGTGAATGAGGAGTGTGTTTCTAGCTATAAACTGTAAATGTTAATTTTCTCACCAAAAAATTGCAAGTTGCAAAATTAGCTAAAAAAAATCATGTTATTGTAGAAATTAAATTCATGATGATATGAGTAAATACTGAAAGATACTAATATCATCTACAGCAACAAAAAACCTTATGCCCATGCTTGATGCAAAGTTGTCTGCAAAAGATAATGCAGCTGCTATCTTATCACACTGCAATAAATAAAAAGTTTGGTATGAACAATACTTATCAAAATGCACGCAACCATCAAAATGCAAATGCAAATAATAGTAATGATAATAAAAAATAACAAATCAGGAGAAAAAGTATTTTTTCCCCCCTTGCATGTATGTTATGAATTGTTACATAGAGACACCCTCTCCTCAGAGTAGTTGATGCTAGTTATTGTCATATGTTTTGTTTATTTTATTGAGATTTTCAGGCACAAAAGTGGGCAAGCTACATTTGTCTATCTTGTCCTTAACCACATTATTCTACGGAGGCCCACCCAGGTACATATACCTGGATACAAAAAAATATACAAACCATTGTAGGGGTCTAACCCCAGTTATGATTTGAACCATGCCAGTTGCCTTCAACAGTATTTCCCCTTAACGTCTAAAGAAATCCTAAAAGCTTTTATCCCCTTAATTCTGCTCAGCCACTCCAGACCATGATTAATCACACTGAGGTAGCTGTCACTTTTTTAATGAGGCATGTTAGCATACATAGTACAGTTTGTCAGTGATGTAGTCACCACACACACACACACACACACACACACACACACACACACACACACACACACACACACACACACACACACACA
>JBBPCS010000124.1:126466-141617 GCA_037974645.1 Hollardia meadi
GTGTGTGTGTGTGTGTGTGTGTGTGTGTGTGTGTGTGTGTGTGTGTGTGTGTGTGTGTGTGTGTGTGTGTACTCCAGGTCTTGGTGAGTGAGGACTCGGACGGAGAGGGAGTGGTGGCTCACTTCCCAGCTCATGACAAACCCATATCCTGCATGCAATTCAACCCCAGTGGTAAGATACACTCGCACGCACACACACACACACACACACACACACACACACATTATTTTTGAGGAAGGAACTAGAGCACTCTTGCAAGTTTGGAAGATTTATAAAGCAGGAGAGTGATTATGCTTTCATTCAACTGTAAAATGGTGTGTGTTTGGCTCACATGTGGCCACCTCATCTTATCTCTTTGGTGGTGCTGGACCAGTCAACTCACCCAAATGTATTCATAGTGTGTGTATTCATATTGTGCACAATGAACATGTCTTTAGCCTGAGTTTCCCCAACACATGTCTTAAGACAAGACACAGGCAACACAAGTCAGGCTTTGTGTCTTATAAAGAAAAAGGGTGACTCATGCAACCATTTCGGTTTCAGGACTAAAACAACCCTGCTGTTTCAATCTACACCCAACGTGATTTAGTATAACAAATCTATTAATTTTGTTCTATAAAAAATTAATTCCTCTCAACATTTATGGTTGTATAATGTAACCTAATTAAAAGTGGGATTATGAAAGGCTTTGATTAAGGATGATTGAAGTCCCTTTTTAATGGAGAGACAGGTATATAAATATTGGATAAATATTTAGAATGCAAAATGGCTCAATTAACCTGTGAAAAACACTGTAAATTGTCTTATTTGAAGTTGTATGAAGATGTATTAGTATTTTTAAATATAGCAAAACATCCCTTCCTTTCTTCACAGCTCAATTTGATCTGTCTTTATAGTTACCTGACAGACATTTCATAAAGCAAGATTTAATGATGAATTTAATGATTTAATTTAGTGGCTTATTTTCATCAGACAATTTAGTTTTGTCAAAAAACATTTGAACTAATTCCAACCTAAGTTATGAATGAAACAATCCCCTGAGATACAGTCACTTATTCCACTTGTACTGGTATCTTTACTTGCATACAAAGGTGTGTCTTAACATGTTCACCTTACTAAGGCATTCACCACAACACAATGCAAGGACTGCAAAAAATCAGCAGTTTTTCGAAACTGAACAATTGAAAATAATTTTGTTTTCAGACTAAGCTGTCTGGTGAACATTGAAAATTATTCTAGCAGTGATCAGTGGAGTTAGCAACGCGGGCTGTGGCACGTACAGTACGACAGCCAGAGAAAGTTCTTGTTTAAAATTTTAGGAATTTAACATTTAGTAACCTGTGTTACATGTTATGACCTGGTTATCTATGCTGGTCAGTGCCTGGCAGCTTCTTTTTAGAGCTAGTTGCATGCATTGACTCTTTGTCATTGTGATTGTGCGACGTGGTTCTTAGGTCCTACACGTATTTGTTCTTATTGTATTTGTGGGACTTTCATGCATGCACCACATATGTAACACATACAGGGAGTAGCTAGAAATTGGAGAGTTTGTACGTTTTCCTCTTTCACCCATTTTCACTGGAGTTTCTGTAAAACGGGGGTCTGTGCATTTTCTTTCAAAGCTGCCACTCAAGTAACAACCTGGCCCTTGAGACAGCTGAAAAAATTTCAGATATTCACTTTTTAACTTTTTGCTGATGTACTCTCTGAGTGCATGAATCAGTGTGCTGAAATTAGCTTACGGGTACGTATGTTACACTCCCTTGTCACCACATTATTTTACTCTGGCATCTCCTTTCCCACTTTCTTAGCTTTGCTGACCTCTCCACCCCAAAAAGAAAGGGACAGTAGTTGCTTTGTAAGTGTGAACAGGCTATCAAGTCTGTTTGTGTGATGTGTTAGCTCGTGCATGGTCCTGTCGCTCCTGTGGCGTGTGCGTGTGTAAGTGGTATGGTCATGTATTTAATGCTGTGTGTGTTGAGTGTGCATGTGCAGTTAATAAAGGAGCTGCTGAGAGATGGCTCTCACCCCATGACCTCCAAGCCCCAAGAATCCTTCACTTCATGTAGAGTTATGACTAAACTCAGCAGCTCTGAGAGCGTGAACAGGATGATATTGCAGACAAAGACAGACAAGACATGACTGTCTAGAGCCCACCTACTCCCACCCCCACTTCATCAAAAATCACATACAAAATACGAACCAGTTCAGTACAGCTAATGGCACAAAAACCTGCTTAAAATCAAGGGAAGCAGCATTCTTTAATCTCTACCTTTCAGTAGAAAAAATATATGGTATCTATGATGATATCTATGAACGTTTATTAGCAAGATGTTCAAATAAACTGAAAACAGAGCACATCTAAGGTCCGTATTAAGGCAGGTGCTGGACCAATATGAGCAAAACACATAAAAACATGAAGAAAGTCCACACACTGAAGCTCCCTTGAAGTGCAATTTATTATGCACAAACCCAAGTGACGTTTCTTTTGACTCAGACTCTGAAGTCTGCAGAAGAGCATGAACTCGAAATGTCACTTGGGTTTGTGCTAAATAAACTGCACTTTAAGGGAGGGCTCCAGTGTGAGGACTTTCTTCATGTTTTTACTAGATGTTTAAATAACCAATGGAGATATTGACAGCTATAGAAGGTGCTATGGTTTCACTCAACCTTGCAGGCTTTAATTCTTGGATATTCATTCATAGAGAAAGAATGCTCAAAAGGAAAAGTTAACAATAAAGGCTTGTGGACATTGATTGGCTAGCGACTGAACATCGTGGCTCACTTCAAGTTTGTTTGAAGCACAGTTCATTCCTGCTGATGATAGGTTTAAATGCCGATCCATTCATTGACTCAGATAGTTTGAGTTGCCAGCACTACAATGGCTTTTAAATACATTTCATAACAGGTGATCAGATCTTGCCAAACTAGCCAACAACAGTTGTAATACATATTAAAATAGAAAGTGCCAGCAGGAACCAGTAAAGCTGAATTTTGTACAGCGTGAGCTGTAAATTACAACCCCATTCCAAAACAGTTGGGACCCTGTGAAAAGCATAAATAAAACATATTGTGATCATTTGCTAATCTGGTTTGTCATATACTCAGTTGAAAATGGGCCTAGGTGGAGGTATGTGCTCTACTGAGTGCCATTCAAGTTGTAGTTGAGGTTGATAGTTTTCAATGAGAGATGTCAGCTTCTCCTGAATCTTAATACACTACCTTTATATTTGCATTTGGGGTCGACATCTATCAATCTTTGGTTTTAGACAGATTACATTCATACATTTACACTTGTGAGGAAGCTTTTATTGCACTTACAGTAATGTAATGAGTTGTTGTCAACTTGAGTAGCATTATCTTAATTCACATGTCTCTCTATTCCGCTATTTATATAGTAGTGCAGGGCAAGTTAACTGGGATAGCCAGTTAGCTTAACACTTAGCTAGGCTAATTTCTGAACTGGCTAATTACTTAAACAAGTCTCTGCCAACATTACAGCAGTACAGTAAATACACTGAACATCAACTAGACTGTGCAACATAGATATATATAGAGAGAATGGAGTAATTGTAGGGCATGGACCTTGTTGCAGTTAAATTAGAATTTACATGGTTAGTGACTTCTGCATTGCTAATGATGGCAGAAAGGCATGGCAGAGAGGATGAGCAGAAAGAGAATGAAGCAGAAATAAAACCTGTAATTCCATTCTAAAAATTCAAAATAAATGAATGAATGGATATTTCGCGTTATTTTTGGCAATAAAAAAATAAAACATTCTTGGCCTGGCTGGGGTTTCCGTTGGCCTGGTGGCCTGCCAGGCTGTACAATTATAGAGGAAACACTGACATATGTAAATTGAAAAAGTCATTAGTCACTTATCCTTTCTCTCGTTTCTGGGCAGTTCAGTTACTCAAATGGAGAGACAGACACAGGGCAGATGAAGTTCAAAGAAGCAAAGTCTTAACACGTAAACCAGTCATCATCGTCATAAACAGGAGGTCGACACAAGCTAACAAATCCACGCAAGTAAAAATTCCAAACAAGTAACAAAGCTCAGTCAAAAACCGTTGGGGCTAACACTAGGAAAAATGCTGGAATGCAATGAACACATAATGATGAACAAAGACAATCTGGCAGGAGAACAGGGAAACAAGTGAAGTTTTTATATACATGGGTTTGGCTGATAGCAAGAACAGGGGGGTTGTGAGCAATTGGGGGCGGGTGTGGATTATCAAGGGGCCGGGAGACACACAAACTGAAACAACAGGAGACTCAAGTCTTTCAAAATAAAACAGAAAATATAACATGCACTGATGACTGGAATATTCCATTTCCCTCTCCATTTTGGCTGTGAATTGATCTTTTCCCGGCTCAGCTGTAATCTAAGAGATGGGGCACAAAATCCACCAAGCTAATTAGACTTGGGCAGTTTTAGTTAAACCATATTTAATGGGAATCTTCCAAAGTTGGTACAAAATCCCCTCTTTGTGTTACTATGCTTCGGCAAAGACACAATGTATGTATGGTGAAACATGAAGTTGGTATTTTGTACTAAAAACACTACAGAGTACTTGTTAACCCCCTTTATGGTATCTGCCGCACACCAGTTGGCAGACAAAGAAAATGAGCATTTAACATCTAACAAACTTGCTGGTGGAGACCAAAACAGAGCTTAAAGGAAATTTTCTATTGTTAGAAAATTTTTCAGGTGGCCAGTTCAGTAAAAGTTACTATGACGTATGATGCCAGATTCTGTTGGTTCTTTATTTCAAAAAAGTTGTGTGTGACCAGGTTAGGTCTTTTATCAACCTTTTTTTCCTTTACCATCCAGTCTCCGTTTCTTCAGAATTTCTCCCTCATCACAGCACAATACAGTACTGTGCATGTGGCAGTTAGTTTCATTGCACTGATAATTGCTGAGTCAGCAAGCTGACAGAATCGCCTGTGACCCTTTCCCACAGGGCATTGCAACTTTAAAATTCGAAACACACTTTAAATCTTTCTGACTCATTTATTGTGAGCCAAATCTGAAGATCTAATCATTTTTTAAATTACAACTGAAAACAGCACCAGAAGTGTAGCCAAAAAAACACACTTTTTTCCATTGTAGTTAGGGCATGTAATAAGATTAGGATAGATCTTCACACAATCATAGAAACTTCTCTTTTCCAGTGTTGTGATTGCTGGACTCCTTTTCATCATTGTTTATACTTTTGTTCTTTTTCATTTCTGAGCAGCCTGCTGTGGAGTGTCCCTAAATTAGAGGCCTCTTGATTTGATCAGAGCCCAAATCCTGAGTGACGGGTTCATTGGTCTAAGTGAACTCTTTCCAAGGAGTTGGGAGAAGTGGTTTTTACTGAACTACCTTCCTGGCCCTACCGAGGCCAGTGGTCAAGCTCAACATGGCAGAAACAAGAACTTAGCAGGAAACAATGATATGACTCAAACAGAGCCTGGAAAGCCCAGAAGTCCTGGCTGGGAAGAGTTATGTAAGAAACCCCAGTGGCTTGTGTGCGTTGGAGGCTCTACAGAGGGCGGACTGGTGGCCGCCGGTTCCTGGTGTGGCGGCTGGCGCTTCGGTGGATCTGTGGATCTATTCTTAGTGATGTAATTAGAGGGACGCAGATGAAGTGCAGTAGCAAAGCGCTCTCTTTAACAGCTGCAATGTGTGTCTGCTTGTTTTCTTTCACGTCTCGTCCTCTTCACTTGTCCTTAACGATCCTTGACTTGATTATGAGGTACAGTGCCAAGGTCAAAATACACTCATGTTGTATTGATATTCATATCATCCAACAACTTGAGCATGACTTTTGAATATGACTGGCACTTAGATGTAGTGATTGATCCCGAAACCATGCAAGTCACCACCCTCCGCTCTTTATTCTCTCAAGCCTGCATGGTGGAAGAAGTATTCAGAGCCTTTACTTTGTAAAAGTAGCAACACCATCATGTACACATTCTTTCCTGCATTTAAATCTGTACATAATTCAAATATTAGTAACATGTACTTAATTATCTAAACTAAAAGTATTCATCATGTAAAATAGCTTATTTTTATGTTTTATTTTTTGAAATATTTAAATACATAATTCGCTCACTGAAATCTGTGTTAACAGTGCCCTTTAATAGTGATTATAATCAGTAGTTGCTGCCATAAAAATGTTTATAACACCTTGTTTGGCTTGCCTTCACTAATGACTTTAAGCTCACATCAATTGGCTTAATGAGTAGCACTGTGTACTTTGTGGACTGTTTTCCCCTTGGTTTTGCCACTTAGGCTACATATAACACGCCCTAACTGTGAATGGGCAGATGTTTTTGGACTAAATGCAGTCATATTGGAAGCTCCTGAGACTCTACTCAGGGCAGAAAAAACACTCTAGTCTCTTTTGTGTGTGTTTGGGGTAAAAACATAATCAGTAAAACTACATTTTGATTTACAGTTGACAATGTATAATTAGAATATTTTCAAAAGATGTTAGAACTGAACATAAATTGAAGATAAGGCAGTGACAAACTCGTATCTATCATAAAGCATCTGCTTTCATCGAAATTAAATAGGATAATATTACATAGTAATTCTAATACCATTTCTATGAAATGCATAATTACTCATTTTAACATGAAATAGGAACACAGTTTCACAGTTTATTGCACTAGCTGATGCAGCCCGTTCTCATGCCCATGTCGACAGATATCGACGTTTTGTCACGGCCCTTCGTGCCCCATCCAGACGCACAAGGTACCCTTTGGCGTCAGGCAAGGACGCACAAGGGTTTAACGTATCAGCAATGTAAAGCCGTCTGCGTCAGTATCAGATGACTTCAGCAGATGACGTAGCGCAATGTACTGTATTTTCAAAAGCAAGAAAGTGCCAAGAGGGGTTGAGGTCGGGGTTGAGGTCGGGGTTGAGGTCGGGGTTGAGGTCAGGGATCACACACATGACTTTCACCCAGGAGAGACTGGAGTTCACGTCCCATTTGAAACCAGTCATTTCCTGAACCTAACCATGTAGGTTTTGTGCCTAAACTCAACCAAACGTTTCTGTTGTTTTGTGCCTAAACTTAACCAAAGTAACGTAGACCTTGTGCGTCAGGACAGGATGCGCAGGGTGCAAGCCTTTTCGCTTTGGTTTGAAATGCTGAAGAGAAGGCTTAGTGCATCGGCCATGGACGCCAAAGGGTACCTTGCACATCTGGATATGACGAGAAGGGCACATGACAAAGCGTCGATGAGTGACGAGCTGGGATGAGAACTCGTTGGCTGATACCACTACTTGTGTGTAAAAAAAAAAAGTATGACAGTGATCGTAATTATACAAACTACTGCGGCCCCAGCCATTCCCTTAATCTGACAGCATTCTTTTCATACTTATTCTGTGTTAAAAGTCTTACAGAACGTTTTTAGGTCTAATCTAGTAAGATTGATGTAATGACTCAGGCGCTTATTGAGATGTGAGACAGATATGATAAATTGCTCTCACGTCTGCAAAATAACTTGTAACCTCAGCTCTCAACTAAATGTAGAACTTAAAAGTATAAAATGCCCCCTAAAGTGTTATGGAGTAGATGTATGAAGTAGCAGAACAAAGGATTTACTTAATAGTATAACAATTCCACCACTGTGGTCAGGTAAAGTTTACTCATATAATTGTAGGCTTGGACAGCTTGTGTTAAATAGACAACATTGTGTACTTGGGTATTGTCAGACATGGATGTTTCACATGCACAGAACTGATGTCTGAAAGTAGTGAAAATGAATTAGTCAGCTATATTGCTGCCTCTTCTTTGACCATCACCAGTCACATAAATTCTATTTAAATTGAAACTACACACAGGTACAGTATACTTCCATATTTGTGCTGTTAAGAATGTCCTTTATTACTTTTTTCAGTCTCATTAAAACACAGCAGGCTACCACAGAATCAGAACTTAATTTTTGTGCAGCCTTCTAAATGTTCTGAATATGGGTGTTTTGAATATGCCATCAAAGCCAGGAGTAATGGCAGATGAATCAAGACTGGATCTCTCCCCGCACGGAACTGTCCCATAAACCACATCCCTGGTTTAGTAACAGGCCGATCTAATGAATAGCCTGGCCCGTTGAGCCTGACCATTGAGGCAGCTGTGCTGTGAAGGCAGCTCTCCACGGTGTAATAACTCTGTCTCTCCATCCTACTGATGTGTGAAAGAAACCAGGCCGTCTCCGAAAAACCCTGGACCCACATGCACATGTTGAACACGAGGGGAATTCCCCACACACAAGCAGCTTCACTTAGCCACACATTTATAGCCACACATTTAGCATGGATTGAGTCGTGTCTTCACACCAAGATAGTAATTAGCACGACACAGCTGGCTCTGATGTGATTTACAACAGCTACTCTGCAGTGGTCTCTGTCTTGTCTTTTTCAGTATTTTGACTGGGGATATGTTGTTCCCCTGACTCATAATTTTATTTGGACCGTTGTAATGTTGGATAATGAAATAAGAACAGTGATCATAATGTCTAACTTTCTAGTGACAGTCTTTGTTTAAGAACTTACCAAAGCCAGAGCTGGTACCTTAGCTACTGTACAGTATATGCTTGCACTTTTCATGTAGAAGTTCTTTGCTGTCTGTGTTAGCAGAGACAGAGAGACCAAGAATTTACTTAAAACATATGTACTGTATTTGCGATATGGATCCACTTATGGTTTCCTACTCTATAGTTGATTAATATCAAGAAATATCTTGATCAATCCAAACACAACATCTCAACAAAAGAATGGGTGAACTCATACAGTAATACATTTCCAGGGTTTCTGCAAGTAAAACCAGCACTGACCAGAAGCAATGAATAGCCCTGAAATGCAAGGGTTTTTGTTTCCTCTGTGGATGTCTGTAATTGAACTAACAGCACTGCTAAACTATCTAACTCTGGTTATCATGGAGACAACTAAACCTATGAAATGCTAGCAATGTCTGCTGCTCATGAAAATGTGCAATTCAAAGCCACAAAAGAGACAACACATGTACCCTGAGATGTGATAATATCCATCCAATGAGAGTGACTGAATCCAGCCACATGTCAAAGCTACTACATCTTGAAGACAGCTCAGTCATAGATGAGGTGAGACGAGGCCTCAGGAAAACAATAATTAAATGAAATGAAAGAATACATTTCATCTGGAAAAAAAAGTGATAAGTGGTTACCTGGCGAGAACTAAAGAGAGCAATTGGATTGGCCAGTGACCATGACTCAGGGCCTCTGGAAAGCTTGGCTCAGAAAGACTCAACCCATCTCCCCCTGTGCCTGACACTCACCAACGTGCCAGACACCTCAGCAGTGTGGAGTCATTCCCCGCCCACACATTGCGGTAACATGCAGTTCATTTGTAACTTCTTTACGGTATGTGTGTAGGTGGGTGGTTTGATGGGGAAGGCGTGAGTTGTTATGGCTTGTGTTCCCATGATTGGAGCACTGGTTTGTTTGTGCTGGCAGCATTGTCCATGGAATGTCTTGATTTACAATTGTATCTCATTTTTGATTTTCTTTGTACAAATTATACACATAATAACATTAATCAAATCATGTTGTAGCATCTTGGCTTTACTTAGTATTGTAGGATCAAATGACACAAATGCTGTTTTGCATGTATCAAACACCCCAAAAATAGTCCATTATATCAAATACAAATTGGAAAGTCTAGAGGAGCCATAAAAGCAAATTATTTCATTGCATGATGCATTCAGGAACTGATTGAAATGATAGTGTTCTGTATCAGTGCTTGCAAGACTTTCATTATTTAGCATACTTCTTTTTATTCCAGAAAAACAGAACAGTACCAGTTGCATGACTGTCATGACTCCAGCCACTCTGTTTGCACGCATGTCCACGTTGCAGTTTACATTACTGTTTGTGACTCACAGTTGTGAGCTAACTTGCCAGATGGTCCCTGCCATTCTTAGTTTTACAGAGAATAACAAGATATTGTGTTTGCCTATGTTATAATTAAGAAATCTTGATTTACCAATTCAGAAATTTTAAACATTGTTCCAAAACCTAAATTTTAATTAACCGAACTTAGTCACGCATGCACGCACGCACGCATGCACGCACACACACACGGCTTCTGTTGAGTTTTTTTTTTTCTTTTAAGTCGATGGACAATCGGAGCACTGTGAAATCTTACCTATGACCAGTGGCTGTGAATGTTTAAAGGGATTTCATGAGTTAACACAACTGAACAGAAGTCTGAGAAGTTTAAAAGAGTCCGTGTAAATGCAAGGAGCTTACCTCTCCAGCCTCGGTGTCTGCCTGTTTGCTCTGAAAGGGGATTAAGTGCTGATCACAGTCCCAAATTCTTTATCAGGAGATTTTGGATGGGAGCAATTTGTTTTGGGGCTTTTTAAACATGGCATCAAAAGAGGCCTGGTGTTAAAGTTCTCTGTAAGCTGCTGTGAGAACATGTTTGTCCTATGCTGAAAAACCACAAAAAGAAAACAAAGTAAAAGTATTAGGATTCACTAGGAATTTGGATTAGTGGCGGTTAATTGGGGTTGTGGCTTTGGTGGATGAATTCTTGCAGGTCAAGTATAGGAACAGAGGCTTCCGTAACGTTTTCACCTCTTCATGCAGCCTGTTCAATAATAATAGTCTGTTAATATGACAAAATTAAACCCTCACTCTCCTCTTTTAAACAATTCCAGCAGGAAGTGTGCAAATATGTAAATGCTCCATAAAAACAGACATAAGTAGTTTGTTTTCCACTTAAGGTGATGAAAGAACAAGCCTGGAGCTCTGCCTTGAGAACAGTCACGCTTTGTGAACTTGACCGCTACGGTGCCTGCCCCTTGTGTGTCGGCACGACTTTAAAGCCAGGCGAGTTTTGCCCTGTTAAAAGCTGGCGTTCCAGCATAGTAATATTAAACTAATGGCGGCTTCTCAGCTAGGTTAGCCATACACACACACACACACACACACACACACACCTTTTTCATATCTATTAATATCTAAGTGCTCACAGGTGGTCTGCCTGTGAAGCGCGTAGAAAAACACAACCCTTGGTTTCAGCCCGCTGTACATCAAATGAACCATAAGCACCTTTTCCCCCTCTTTTCTTCTGTTGTTTTCTCTGTTTTTCTTTGCAGCCCTCATCCTCCTCTCATCCCCCCATTCCTTTTAGCTGTCCCCCTCTTCCTCTGTCCATCTCTTTCTCTGTAGAATGAAGTATGGGTGAGGTTCAGGGATTTAAGAGAATTTAGAGAAACCTGTAAAACCCAGAAAGGTGGCACAACGCCATATTGTGACTGTTACCTCCCCTCTTCTTTAAGGCTCTTTGCCAATATTGAATTATGCTACTTTTGACCATTTTCATACCCAAATAAATTTGAAATTTAAGTTAATGCCAGGCTAAAAGTCAGTGTTTTGCTGGTTGAAAGTTTTAAGCCAGTTCACCTCTAACAACCTCCAGCATCACAGGGATGGTCAGAAGTATGATGACCCTGTGTGTTAACCTGTTGAACCTGTGATCATCATGCATCATTCTTGCTCAAGGCAGGAATGTTGCACCATAAATCTGCCTCACTGTCCTGGATCACAGATACGAACACAGAATGGGATGCGACTATGGAAGTAGTAACAGAGCCGAATCAGTGTCGACACACAATTTTACATATGCTGTTACACGTCACGACTCTTTTGCTTCTGGAACACTATGCTATTTAAAATCACACACTGGGGCGGGCGGCATTTTGCTGTCATTGTTTGGTTCAGTGCAAAAAAAGCCAAGTTGGTGTAAAGGCAAGTGTGAAACGGCAGTATTGAGGGATGTACATTATGTGTGTAAAACGGTGAGTGAAAATATTTTCAGAAGGTTTTAAGTTGCTCTTTAGGGATGTTGGTGTAAGTAAGTAAATAATCTTCATCTGATTTTTATATACGTTTCTTAATTATTAAGAATTCATTAGATCACAATTAATGCATTGTCCAGGCTGACAGGGCCGGTTCTAGACTACATTTATTGGGGGGGCAGTAAGAGATGTTGATTGGATACCAACTGCTGCTGTGTTGAGTGCCACAGGGATAACTTTTTTTGTAGGTCTAATGGGAATTATGCCTCTGAATTGATGCAGAAAACAAAGTATGGGATCGGGTCAACAAAAACTTGATGACAGGTTATGTTAAACATGATAATCCTCACAGATTATCACCACCCATTCAGAAATCCTAATGAGTTTGAGATGATACCCTGTGAAAAAAAATACTAACCTATTTACAGATTTTAGGACTCATCACTGGCGTTTTTAATTTTAAGCCCACCTCCACCCCCCCTCTTACAGAAGGACAACTTTATCAATGCCAACTTATATTTAGTTACTAATATTAAATGGAACCTAACCCTACATATTATTATTTGTATCATTATCTACCATAAAATTTGCTCATGTTAAAAGTGTTCAAGTTTGGAGAATAAACAACAACTATCTACAGATTTTCTATTACAAGTTTTTTGTTTGAGTTTCTTTTTCTTTTTTGGCTTTTTTTTTATTTCAGTAAAGTTTTACAAGTTGAACAATGTGCAGGAGGTTTTTTTAGTTTTTTTTTATTATTACTCGTATCTCTCCTTTCCTGTCTCATGAAATAGATGTGAAACAAAGTAATCTTTTGCTCAGATTTCTGTGCCATAACATATTACAGCATCAGTCTTCTGTAGAGAAATCAAAACATGGTGAGTTAGACCACTTAATAACTAAATAGGCCTATTTTTTTAAGGAGAAACGTCCCGCTACCATACAGTAGGAAACGTAGGTAAGTGCACGCTAACATTAACACATGCAGCTTGCTAACTAACATTATGTCTAGAAGGTGATTGCAAATGACAAATAATCCCAACAACCGCAATTTGCTAGCGGCAAGATAAATCTAGCAACAACACATCAAATCACATGGATTAATTGAAACTAAAAGTAGGCTATTCTTATCAGAGTCACTGAGTAGGCTGATCAACAGAGTACAATGAAACGATAGCGAAGCAACTGCTCTCTCAGCTATGCATCCGTTTTTAAATGGCCAGACAATCTTAGGATTTGTCAAATCGCCAAGTAAAACATGAAATACTTGTAAGTTATTTTTTAATACTGGGATGAAGTCAGTTTGTTTGGTGGGGCAGTGGGAGCATTTGGAGGAGCAATGCCACCCCCATGCCTAGAACCTCACAGGCTCACAGGCTGATGTTATCAACTGATCCTAACTTACCTCAAATACATCGGTGTCTGCATGTTTGTCCACAGAAAGATAATTAGAAGTTCAGAAGAACATAAGTTTGGGGTATTTTAGCAAAATTGATCTTAGTACATAGTTTGCTGACCAGAGAGCATGGTCAAGTTTGTTTTCTAGCTGTTAAGTGGCAAAGTAGTATAATCAAATAACTTGCATAGATCTAGTACATTGATCTAGTTTGTCAGAAGATTAATCTAATTTGCATAGGTTTGGTCAAATTTTGTTTTGGTTAGGACACTCACCAACACAACCAGTCAGACGATTGGATTATTATAGTCCCCAAGTTTAACAAAACCTTTTTAGAAGAGAAAACATGGCCCATCGTCAAATTATACCCATATTGTGTGTTGTAATGTGTTGTAACCCATATTGTAAACTTTCATCACAGTTTAGAGACTGACCACTTGTGCATGCACATAATATTTCTGTGCTTTGAGGTATTGTTACCAACTTTTGCTTGCAGCCATCTTTGTTTTCACCTGTAAATGAAGAGGTATAGATAATCGGACTAAACTGTTGCAGGTTTTTTTTGTTGCAAATTTTTTGTTGCGAAGTTGCTGTGTTTCCGAATTTGCGGTCCTTTTAAGTCCCTCAGTGAGTACAATGTTATCATAACAGATAGAAATGATGACCTTAAGTATGAAAATCAGGCCCACATTTTTATTAAAAAGAATTATACTAGATTTCTTGAACTGAAATATATACCTTTATGTTGGTATTTGACTTAAATGATGTCTGTCAGACACTTGCAAGTCTAGAATAGTCTTGTGACATAACATCCAAACTGAGTAAAAGTCTAACTTTTGATTAGAAACGAGGAAAATAATGACACACGTAAACTTTAATAGATTCTCTGTTAAAAATAAATCCAGTTTGTCTTGATAAGGCCTATGTAATTAGTCCGACTGCAACCTCTTTGTTATATTAGAGGTAGTTGACTTTGGTTTGACCTTGTTAGCATCTAACTAACCCTAATGCCTACCCTGCTGCCCAATGGCAATAAAACTGCTCGTATATTACTGTGGTGCTGTGGCAGTGTGAGGATTAGTACGGTGCACTCCTCCCACTTTCAAATAGCACTGTAGCAAGAACACGCATTTGCACTGCTAAGGGGTCAAGTCATGTCAAATTTTATTTATATATATATAAGTTATCTCATGAGTGTTGGTCTAGAAGACCATACTTATTAATTCATTTAATTATTAATTCTTCATTTACAGCCACCCAACATTCCCTCATTAGCAAGCACTTGGCAACAGTGGTGAGGAAAACATGCCTTTTAGAAGGCATAAATAATAATAATAATAATAATAATAATTGAAGGCCAAACTCTTGCCACTTAGGCTTAAACTTTTCCGTTTTAAACTGTAAAATATAACGGATGTAGGTGGATTGGTGGGTAGTAGAGAGTTGGTGGAAGGAATGTAAGTACATCATGATCGTGAATGGTTCCTAGGTGGTCAAAATACCCAAAGCAGCACTAACACCTAAGTTAGCTGTGTATACAGAATACAGAGGGACTCTGTATTGTATATGCCCAGCATATGTGTAAGTGCATACAGGCACACAAAGAGTACTGTCCTTCCCCACAAATTGGCAGCCCTGAAGACAAAGCTTCGTGTTACGATGGATACTCTTTCATTTGTGTGTTGGGCTCATTTGCTCTGAAGTTTATGCATCCCAGTAACAGTAAGCTATCTGAGTCCCCCAAGTACTCCATCTTGTAAGCTTTATGCCTTCCACATGGTTATAATTTGAGATTTTCCAGATTTTCAAAGCTTTTCTTGAGCCTAGTGTTGTTAATTAAAAAGTGTACGAGTTTTGTTGTGGCCTTTTGTGTCGCCAATTTGGGAAATCACCCCCCCCCCCCCCCCTCTCTCCCTTT
>JBBPCS010000124.1:167409-194121 GCA_037974645.1 Hollardia meadi
TCAGGCCTGGACTCTCATCAAGCATGAGAAATTTGGGGCAGATTGGACAATGTAAAGTTGAGTTACAACAACTTCCTCTTTTGCCCATAACATAGTTTGGGCAAAATTGACGTGCTCGCCAAATGAAGGGCGTTTAACGAAACCAAAAAAGCTTCGCAATTTAGCGTCACAGAGGTCTTTCGGTGTCATCTACAAAGTTTGAAGTCTCTGTGTTTAATTCTCTGGGACGAGTTCGTCAAAATACAATGCCTGTCATTGGCTTCACTTTGCTAAAAAATTGCACAGGAGATTTAAAATGGCTGACTTCCTGTTGGACGTAGGGTATGGCTCCAAGAGGCTTTTTTGTAAGTTGAGACATGATACATGTGCCCACCAAATTTGGTACCTCTGTGACAAACCAGGGGGAGGGGATTCATTTTTGAAGTTTTCTAGGGGGCGCCCTCGAGCTATTTTACGACTTCCAAGCCCGAGACCCATATCAGATATTAAGTTTCGCCACTCCTGATGCATGAGCCACGTTTCGTGAGTTTTCGAGTACTCCCAACGGCGTAAAAAATGTTAAAAGTAAGTAGGGGGCGCTACAGAGCCAACATGCCACACCCAAGCCCAATTGCAACATAAATCGTAGGAATTACTAGTTTGAACCTCCATGCAAAGTTTTATGAGTTTTTGAACATCCTAAAGGCCTCAAACAAGTGTTCATGAAATGAAAAGTGACGCATGAAATCCAAAATGGCCGACTTCCTGTTCGGCAAAAAAAAAAAAATCAATTTTTTTTTAGTATATTATAAATGATGAGACGAATGATCCCGCCGAATTTCGTGAAAATCAAAACAACTTTATCCCAACATGGCCTGCATTTGGGGGCGCTATGGAGCCCGCCTGCCACACTCGAGCCCAGTCACTGCAGAATAAGGCAATTTTCGCCAGGTCTGAGGTGCATGGCGATTTTTGTGAGTTTTTGAGCATCCTAAGTCCCTCAAAAAATGCGCTGAAAGTCCAGAATAATAATAATAATAATAATCTCTTCAAAAACAATAGGTTCCTCGCACTTCGTGCCAGGGACCATCAGGGTCCCTGGCACTTTCGTGCTCGGGCCCTAACAAGCCCCAGAAAATCAATAAAAGGCAGCATAATGTTAATGAATCTGGAGGCGAGTGATGACAACGTGTCTGTATTGTTATTTAACTTGATTCCAACTAAGGGTGCTGTCTATGTTTAGATTGGACTAAAGGCCTCAAGTTGTCTCTTGCTCACTCACGTCAAGTGACAAGTTACATTAGCGGCTGTGAAGACAGAGATACGAGTATGGATAAATGCGTCAAAAAAACAACAAAACAAAAGTTGAATATCGCGTTTTAACCAAGACTGGACATATAAATATTTCTTCACGAGTGTCGGTTCAAAGGCAATATATTTGATATGCCAAGAGAGTATTGTTCAAGGTATACAACAAAGATCAGTTCGAGAAACATCCCAATTTGCTGTAATAAATGGCCTAATTTGTGGCCCTTCACTGACTTTAGTCAGTCAGTATGGTCCTCTGGAAAAAACAAAAAACAAAAAAAAAAAACGTTGCCCACCCCTGACAGTTAAGCACTCGTCCAAACCTGACCTCATGTCACTGAGCGACCAGCATGGTTCCAAACCTGATCTGAAGTTAGGATGTCTGCACAAGCTGTTTAAAATGATACAACAATTTCCAGCTGACACTTAACTCTTGAGAGGCTGGTGTGAAAGGTGTATTAGTTCCTATTGTCAGCTTGTTGAGTGTTTTATAGGGCGTCAAAGACAAACTTGTTATGTTTAGAAACATGGATTTTGAGGTTTTTGTAGCATGTCATATATTTTTATTTTTGAGGATACTGTTGTTAATTGAATGCATTAACACTGATGAGACTTTGAGCATTTTGCTCAAATTGTCTCTTGTGTCAAGCACAGCCAATTTTACTGTAAATACCTATTTATTCAGAATTTTTAACTTTTGAATGACTGTTATGGATCTATTTACTATTAGGCTATTATCAGTTCTTTTTATGTTCTTTTTTACTGTATACAAGACCACAATGTATCTTGCTTAAAAGGATGAATGTAGTAAGAGAGGAGACTTTTGAGTTTTGAGGTGAGTTTTAAATGGAGACCTCCATGAGCCACAAAGCCTCCACTATTGTTTTTATACGGATATTTAGTTTTTCTTCAACTTTCTTTGCAACAAACTGTAAATTCTTTCAAGAATAAGTTCCAGTAAAATAGGAGGGTGAAATTCAAAGTGGCATCTTGTAAACCCCTAAGTCATCTTGACCTTTGCAACCCCATGGAGATCTCACCCCATTCGTCCATCACTCTCCCACTGGTGTCCATCCATTTACCCAGCTGGAGGCCCGGAGAGCAGGCTCAGCAGGTTCGATAGGCTCAGCGGAGGGTAGACGGTGGAGACTGTCCAACCCCCCCCCCTTCTGTAACTCTTTGATAAGTGGCAGTTTACCAGGGGCCTCCATTACACCAACCACCATATTCATTTGTCAACTTGCGCTCCAGGAGAAAGACATTCCAGGGCAAATTATTGCTCCCCGTCTCCCGGAGTAACATTTTTCTACACATCCATGTTCCAAGACTAATTGAAGACTGTGTGCTATCGTTGGGAGGGCCCGGGCGGATGCTGCAAAAGCGATAATATAAAAGAAGCGCTGCTGAGTGCTTTGGTTGGCTAGGGACTCTGTTTTTCATGACTTGGGGAGGTTGGTTGGCGGGGACAGAGTTCAGTCTCATCGGACCTTTATTGCTGTAGAGAAAAGGCTTATTTACTGTAAACTGTTTACGGAGCTCTGTCACTATCTCTGGACTTGCAGAATAAACACAGGAACACACTCCCTCTCCTAATGTCTTGTAAACATTAGAAACAGGCACAAACTGACAGATAGACAGAAATACACCCTGAAAAAGACACTACACACACACACACACACACAAACACTGTGTACTTGTTAACATAATCACAGTGAATACACATTTGCCCACACCCTCGCTTCCAAACAGGCACGCACATTCACAAGACAATGCACAGCCATAAATACACACTTACGCACTAAAAAAAGCAGTCGCATGCAAACACACAACTCCTTGTCTCAACAATGCCTGTTAGTTTCCTGTCCTGTTAGTTTTATTGCTGTCTCCAGTTATTATACAAAGTGGATAAACTCTTCATGCTCTTTCCCAATCTCAACAATCAGAACTGTTTCCCATCGTTTTTTTGTGTTTTATTTACACGGCTGGATTTGGACCTACATGTTTCTGCACTTGTACCCAATCCCTTTAAAGTCAGGGAGACCCAAAAAAAAAAACATGACATATGTCTGTGGACATGCTGCATCTGCCAAATATATGGTATCACACTTTACAGAGCAGCTTGAGCAGATGAATCATCAAGCCGTCCCACTGGATTTCAAATCCATCTTAGCGCACAGACATTCTGTTTCCTGCCTCATATGTGTTGTGCACTTAAACAGACACGTCAAAAAGTGTGTAATGTGAAAAGTGTGTTTGCTCAAGTGTGCTAGTTTAATAATGGTTTTTCCGTCTATCTCTGTATCCCCCCCAACCCCCCACCCCCACCCCACCCTCTTCACCCTCCCCCACCGCCCTTTCATGAAGACCCTACCTCTTTGGGGCGGGATGTTTTGCCATTAAAACTCCATGGTGAGTTTTGCTTCTCCCCTCCTTGGCTCCCTCAGCAGCATGCAACTGTATACTTCGCCACAGCACACCGCCTCTTTTACCTCTCATTTGTCTTCTGGTATATTTTCAACACATGCCGCAGAGTTTGTGCAGTCATTCCCCAGGGGGGAAAAAAATCCCAAAGAGGGGTTTTTCTTATTTTCTCATCATATTTTTGTGCCTTTTTTGGTTGTGTTTTTCTTTTTGCAAACCATTCAATCTTTTTATGTGTGTATGTTGACCTTTTGTGGTAGGATGATTCAACATGCTGCCATAAGAGTCAAATTCAACACTTATATAGTATGGATACATCTTGTACCACCAGTTATGGTTTTGCTTTTATATTAATATCTGATCTTTGTATAAGAAAGGTTACAAGCATTAAAAACCCTGCATGCTTTAGGTCTGTATAGGTGGCAGTCCAGGGGAAATATTGCAGGGCTTTAGGGCAATGCCATAGCACTTCTTGTCTGGTTATCGTGCGGTTTCTTTGAGCCACCCACTAGAAAATGACATTTCTCATTTTTTTTCTTTCTTTCTGTTTAGATCCTCCATGATATTTTTCCAAGAATAACGCCTTTGTGTATAACACATATTGTTCACATTTTCCTTTAACCCGCTGTAGTGACTTTTTTTTTCCTGTTTGATGTGTGGTTGCACGCAGTAATTGTACTTTGTCATATTCTAGTATTATTGTGAACAGTGTCTTGTGTGGGTAAAGAAATGTGAATGAGGTGTACCCCTCTCCTACAAACTGTTTAGTACTTATGACTAAATATTTTAATTTAAGCTGCACTAATTTCAATTTTTTCATAGTTACAATAAGTCAAATAACTACGTGTAATATGAATCCACAGAGAATTATCACCTGATTCTACAATTCCCCTCAGCTCTACAGGGCATTTTATCATCTTTCAGCTCTTTGTTTTGATTTAAAGGAGCACAACTTAACTGATCGCAGCTCCCAATCACCTTTTTTCCTGCCACAGTCCACACTTCCGTTGACACTAAAGTCATTATACTAACTGGCCAAAAATCAGTAAACTGTTTTACAAGGACTTCATATCACCTCACCACAGCAGACTCTTAAGTATTGTTACTCATGCTCATCCTCACCCAGTGCAAAATTGTCAGTTTTATTATCAATTTATCAAACATCAATTTAAAACTTTGATTCCAACTAGATTTTTTTTAATGCCCTGCAGTGGGAAACAAGTGCTAGAGGGCACAGCGTCTTCAAGGAACTTTTTCTTGCAGGGGACTTAAGCCAAGACTCTTGTCAACACTGGCTCGTGAAATCAGATGCTTACAAGCTTTTAAAAGAAGCCCCATTATGACAGTCACTTATGGAGAGATGATTGAGTGGCTCAGTGAAGTGAACTTTTCCCTTCTCAGCTCCCTGCTCTCCAGCTCCTCGCTGTTGACTCCATTCACTTTAGAAAATGAATAGCATGTGGTGCCCTCCCCAAGTCTTGGGTTTCGTCTTTTGTTGTGGGCAGTCACTCATACTTTTTAATTGAAGCTTTTTTTTTCTTTCTGTCTTACCTCCTGCTTAATCCAGGCCCTTAGTGATTTCAGAGCGTATACTTTTCAAAGGTACACATCATTAGCATCAGAATCTTGACCCTCACAATAACTGCCTTCCACTCAAATTGGAGCTAGTTAAACCTATATTGTTTTTCTAATAGTGTATGTCTTGGGACGTGAGCTATGACAGTCCATTTGCCAATTTCTGCTTGTTTAGCATGCCTCCTGAAAGCTCAGTAGTACCCAGGATTTAGGTACAAAGCCTTCTTTTATTTCCTATTCCAGGATGCCATGAACTATATAATGCCTTCTCGAATTTCCATTTTACGTTCTAGAAGAGGAAAATGGAAATAGTGTTGATAGACCAAATACATGAGCATACACCAATATATTTAATGTTATTTGCACAGTATGACTCCACAGATAATAAACTTACATGCCTCGTATGGCACACAAGGCAGGGTATGGGGAGTAGGAATAGGTTAAAAAAAAAAAAAGTCATAGTTTCTCCTTGAACATTTGATGCCCATTCTCCAATGTTCACTGAGTTTCCCCTGTGGTTGTCATTAGTGCTGTGTGTTCGACACAGGCCCAAGGCTGCCTCTTTTCCGAGGGCTGTTGTAAAATAATAAATATGACGTTGACGGATGTGTCCTCCACATGACTGCCCTCCCTCTCTCCCTGTCTCTGTCTTCATTTCCATTCCTGGTCGCAGTCTTATTTTCAGATTAGAATTAACCATATGGCCCAGAATCGACAGCCAAACGACAGCTGTACAGCTCTTTGTCACTGGATTGCTAGCTCAAGTGAGCTCTATCATATTTGTTTACTGCGACGGCCCTGAAAATAAATGGAAGCTGCCACTGGACTTCCATCCCCCTTCAGAGGCGCCTCATGTTAGCCCCAGACATAGTAATGCGAAGGGACTTTGATGGTTGATGTTGCAGATTGAATTATGCCCTTGAGGAAAAGCTATTAGCTCAGTCAAGAGTCCTCATTTGTTAAATTAAAAGTGGAAATGGCATGTGAGTAGTCTTCAGTGAATTAAAGTTGCAAAGAAAATGGATTGTTCTCCCTACTAAAGGGCAATAGTACAAAAAGGAAATCTTGTGGAGGGAGGAGAAAAAAGATTTGCCGATTGTTTAGTGACATCCCGTGCCCCCCACTCCCAATGGTCTTTTAGTATATTTATGTTTCAGAATTTATTGATATCAGGTTACGTTTTTTGTAACTTGGTGTCATTCGTCAAGACACTCCCCTACCAGCGGTCCCCTCCAACGACTGGTCGTCCTCTATATGGAGAGCAGAGTTAGGCCCCTTGTCTGCTGGAGCCGTGCCTCTCTGTCGTAAGGGCAGAAACCTCAACACTGTTAAGCCACTTCAAGTGAGATCAAGAGGAAAAGGATGATGTAAAACACAGATGAATAAACTTCAGTGGTCACTGTACCCAGAGGAGACGAGAACTGAGCTGTGATCTTTGGTCCTGTTGGCAGGCTCGATGCTAACTGAGGCCCCTTCAAAGGGGCCCAAACCCAGCTCATCAGCCATGAGACCACAGTGGAGAGTCAGTATTATAGCTTGCTATCACAGACTTAGAAGTATACGCATTATAAATATATACTTTACATATGTATGTATGTATGTATGTATATATATATGTATATATATATACATATACATGTCCTTTCCTGCTGATTTGTCAAAAAAACTTTCCTATTTAAACAATGTTTTTCTGTGATTTATTATTAAACTTTCATTTATGTCCAAAAGCAACATGAAGACTATGGGGACGTTAGAATATCTTCTAGTACACAGTGTAAGTTTCTGTGTGGTATATTCGTCAGCCCTGAGCTCTCACCCTTGAAAACCAACATCAGCCTGCACTGAAATAGGATTTGTGTTTCCTGGGTTATTGAAACCAGTGAACCCACAGGGCCTTTGAGGGTTTTAACATATTTTCCAGCAATGGGAGAGATGGAACACCAGGGTTTTCAGCAATTAAACACCTCACCAAAGAAGAACTTCGACTTTGCAGATCTCCCACACAGCCAAAGTCGGGAATACTGTTCCTTGTCTTGAGCAATGTACAAAAGTTATATGGTGTCTTGTAACTAACAGATCCCTCGTTTCCCCTATTCCCTTACCTTTTCACATGTTTATAGCCATTTTCACTTTAATGGATCACAGTAGGCTTCTTGAAAGTTTAAAGACTATGCATATCTTACATGTTTTATGTCTATTTTCATTTCTTACCCATCATATTTTCCTTTTTATTTGCCTTACTCTGCTCCAGGATTGTTGAGATTGAAAGGCAGAAGAAAGGGACAAGCTTAGGGAACAAAATGCAGTTATTTAAATACTCCCTCATAGTTAGTGGATAGCTGACTGTTTGTTAAATGCTTTATCTTTTGGATGTACTGACAAACGAATAGGCCCAAGGAAGAGCTTGGAGGAAAAGACAAGGGCACCCTGGAGTTAGCCAATGCAATATCCTGAGTGTGACTTTATCTCCCCCTCCATCTTTCTTTTACAGACAGGGCTTACTGTGGATATTTGGTTTTTCAGCCTTCTCCCCTTGACCCAGCACTAATAAATACAAGCTACGGAACTCGTATAGAGGCCTTTCTTATGACTAACTTCACCACTTCCTTTTTTCTGATCCCTCTATCACACGGTGCTGGCCAAACAAAGACATCAACATCTTCTTGCATCCAGGGAGTAATTTATGAGGTGATGACAGTCTTAAGGGAGGCAACAGAAAGAGAGTTTTACCAGCAACAGGTCTTTCAGCACCTAGTACTGTAAAAGTTAGTTTAACTATTCGACACACCATCTGGCACTACAGGCGTTACTGTTGAACTGCAGTCTCTACTACATTGTATTACGTAGCTTATTTAATTTTACCAGTTTTACACTCGGCTTGTGAGGCAGTCATATCAATGAGGTCTGGATTTTTTGTTGAGTGGGAACCAACTTTGCCAGGCTGCACATCTTCGATTTGGGGGTTGTTCGGTCATTGTAAGAGCATTCTTTACATGCCAGCCTATGCTTCCTGTAAGATAGGAAAGTAATAGCAGCAGCGGTTTAGACCCACTGATATAGACGTGTCGATACTGCCATCCACAGAAAAAGAACGCAGTTGTTGCTGCGATTTTAGCACTTGCACCACCTGCAGGCAACTAGAATTAAAGCTACAGTTATTTTCTTTTTTCTTTGTAAGTTTGAGATTTTATGCTTAATGCGTCTATCTGCTAAAATCCAAGTTAATACAAGATCAAAAAAGTAAAATGTAAAAACAGGAACAGAAAGAAAAGAAAGAACACATCATCATTGAGGCTTATTCTTATGATGCTTATAAAATTTTCATCAAATATATATTTTACTTGTGGCTTTAAATTGTAGCTTTTTTTCCAAATTTATTTATTTAATATATTTACAGATATTTAACCCTCTAAGCACCTGTAATAACACTAGTCAGAGGACCTTAAATTGAGATTATTTAGTTCACAAAACATTTTCAAACATAAAAAATGAACTTCCATGACCACATGGACCAAACCAAAAGTTGAGCCCAAATTTCATTTGTGTGTAGAGAGAGCTAAAAAATGATTATTAAATTAACTTGATTAATTTCAAATATTCAGCGGTAAAGGCAAAAACCTGACCAGTCAGCTTTTTTTCCATAATGGAATTACACTCTAGTTTTTTCATATATGCACATTGTGTCAACCGCTAATGCTGTTCAGAGTCATTGGTGACTAGAGCCAATCCCAGCATGCCACATACAAAAAGCAGCTATAGAAAAAGAACTGCAGTAGGAACATTTGTTGCCTGCACGTGGCATAAATGCCTGTAGATTTCTTGCTTATGAATGGAATGCGTTGGTTGGACATGTCTTGATAGGCCTGGCACCACGTGCTTTGCATCAGTGATGTTGTTTCACCGTTGTTAATAAAGTTTTTGTACGTGTATTTTTTTTAGCAGTCAATAGGGGTTTTCTGGCCATGCTAACTATCCATGTCTACATGTAATTGTTCCACATAAGCCAAAAATATAAAACACCTGTCCAAAGTTCTGTACCAGAAAGCTTTCATGAGCTGCGGATATGTTGGATTGCAATTGTTTTGCCACTGGCAGTACTCAGTAACAAAATGCAAAAAAAGGTGCACTTCCGCATCAACTTTTCTGCCTTTTTTTAGCCATTGCTTTTTCCCAAGGAGCGAGTGCAGACAAAAGTGAGCGTGTTGCTTCCACACCAGTGTGGTTTCTAAAGGTCAAGGCTAAGCACCCCTCTGGGAGTGTGTGACACCACCGTGAGTCTTCAAGCCCTTAACCCACCTCATGCCCAATCTGCTGTGACCATGTTTTACTGTCCAGGTTGGTTAGAAGGCCAGACAATAATACCAGACCTCGCAACTGTTCTCTGATCATTACCATATGGGGAACCCTTTTGCAGCTGAAAAGCTTTTCTGTGTCCGCTTCCTTTCGAGCAGCCCTGACGGGCTGAATAATCCAATAACTCCCAATAAATTCTCTCCTGTGGCTGACACGAAGTGAAGCAGTCAGGGAGGGCTGCTTGGATGCTGCTTCGTGAGGTGCACAGTCCACTGAGTGATAAATATTGTAGATCATGTGCATCCAATATGACTGAAAGGGTTATTGGTCCCTACTATATGGAGGAGCAGGCGTGTCATTGAAGGAGCATACGTGACTTCCTCAAAACATGGATTTATACCGACTGTACATTCGGAAAAACCCTCTAAAGGTATGCTGAAAATATGCAGCCAATAACCAATCACATGACATTGTTTACCAGGGACTATGAACCAACAGTCAGTGAACAAAGCACTGGGAACACTGCGACTAGTTCATCTGGTTAATTTGTGCACACCATAATAATGGAAATTAAATGTTGTGCTTCTTTTTGGTTGCAGACTTGCCCTTTTGCCTGTTTAAACACACTGAATTAGATTTTAGAATATAGTTCCAGTGTAAGTGCACGTTGACACTGACAATAGCACTTTAACAAAACAGTACCAAGCCGCATTAGTGCGAGTAGCAGATAGAAGATAAAATACAAACCAGGGAGCACAGTTTGAAGGCTTATTGAACACTAAGAAACCACTATGGTTTATACTTTTTAGGTCCAGACAGAAACTCTGGAACATTACTGTATCAACATTACAGTGTCTCTTACATCTCATTGCCCACAGGGTAAACATAAATTTTGCACAAGTTACAGTTCTTGTACATACTGTATTTGGCTGATGAATGCAGCAGATCCCTCTGTGTTATTGCACTGAAAGTAAAGCCAGGGACCAACTCTTCTGCAAAAAAACCCTGTTTTGCAGGAAACCTCTATGGTGCCAACCCCACTGCACCAACACTATCGTTTCAATATATGAACGAGGAAACTTGCAATTTTTGGTCTGAATGTAACCTATGACGGGAGCACATTTAATTGCTGTCTTCTTCTGTCTTTTCCTGTACCTTCCTTTACAGATAGGAAGATGATCTAGAATGGTGGCTAAATTTTGTATAGGGAATGATCGAGCAGGTGTACATTTTGTAAGACATATATTTGAGTTTGGAACTATCTTTACTCTTTATTTTCTGAATATTTCATACATCAATATTTGTGTCCAAACAAAATTTATTTTCTTATTTTCTGTTACTGAGGTGGATGTTTTATTTGCAGGCATTTGAATTCCCACTTGCTTAGCTCCTTTGCATGCCATTCACTTCTATGAAGTTTGTGTTTTTTGTTTAAGGATGTCGCTGTTGTTCAAGGTATTACATTACTTGTGTTACACTGTTCTAGATCAGATTCTAGTTATCCTTAATGGGACAACCAATGTTAAATGTTGGTCTCAAAGGTGATACATCTTTCATTTAAACTTCAATAAACCAGAAGACAACTTTAGAAGCATCAATATTATTACTGATCATTGATGAGGAGACTATTTTAGTTCACATTTTGTACCAACTAGTCATTTTTGAAGGAAAAATTATTTTTAGAGGAAGTGTGCTGCTCTTCAGCAACATGATTAATGGGAACAGTAGTCTTACATTCAAACTGGTAATTTTGTATAAACTTGGATTTAGCAATTTTCCTCTCCATTTTGTCTCAAGGTTATAGCACTTAAACCAGTCACTCGCAAGTAATATGAGTTTGATATGTCAAAGTGTTCAAACACTACACGGAGCACCTTTGAGACCCCAGACACTGCAGTACAGTTTTTACTTTGTCTCAACGCTGTACTCTTTTCCTCCCTGAAGCAAAGCTAAGCCGCCCCCTCAGATCTCCCCGAGCAAATCCAGTGGAGGAGAGTTCTGTGTGGCCGCCATCTTTGCCTCGTCTCGCTCCTGGTTCATCACCAACCCCAACATGAAAAGAGAGAAAGGTTCGACCATGGCCACAACTGCTTGTCTCATTTTTCCAGAGTCAATATCCTGACAAAGTCCAAACATGTCTCCCCAAAAGTACAAACCAAATGGTTAATGGATACAAAATCTTCACAAATGTTTAACAATCTGCAGTTTCATTCATTATGAAGAATTTGCTCATTTTAATTAGCAGCTGAAGCAGTATTTTTATAACTGCCTTCCTTCACAGATCAGTCCAGGCAGTCTGTTGTCGACTCGCTGTACATCGTCAGTTGCTACGGTAACTTAGTGGAGCATGTCCTGGAGCCTCGACCAGTTAGCACTGCTCAGAAGATTAGCGATGACACAGCTTTGGAACTCAGCACCTGTCCAAGAGCCTGCTGGACTCTATCCAGGTAACACTGTGTTGACCACTCTATCCTCGAATAGAACTGCCTTAGATCTAATCAGTCTCATAGATGATTTGCCTTTTGGAGCAGGACTCCACAGTGGAATGAACTGCAGCCACCCTTCAACTCCAACCACCCCTTGGTGCTGGCCTCAGACCTGGTGCAGTACTATCAGTATCTTCTGGCTTGTAAGTGCTAAACAGATCTTTCTTTTGTGTTCATTGGTTTACAGCATATTCATAGTATCAGGTTGTGCTTAATTACAATGCAACGTAGCAATTTGGAGAAGCATACATTTATATTAAGTCAATGGAAAGATGTAAATCAATGCAGATTTGTTCTAGGCAGCTCAAATTGAAGTGAACATGTGTGTCAGGTTTCAGTTCATTGAGTTCCTGATGAAGAAGGAAACATGATAGCGCTTCAAGCATACAATAAAGACTTTCAGGTTCTTGGTACCTCATCAGTTATGAATTTATTTTGATTAACCTCCATTTTGTACGACAACGCTGTGCAAACGATGTCTCTACCTGCACTTAAGTCAATCTGGACCTATGTTATCATTTTTTCTATGTCAGGTATGGTAAGCATAGAACAAAAGTACAGGCTTAGGGCAGTTTTATGAATTTAAAATTTCTGACTTCAAGCTGAGTTAAAAAATATGTTGTTTTTTTATTTTAGATAAATCAATAATTTCAGCTAATTTTTTAGTTTTAGATTTTTCTCAGGATTTTTTTCTTATTGCTACCATTATTCTCAATAATGAATCAAGAATCTTAACCCTAAACATTTTTACCATGGAGTTATAAACTTTTTTTCTTGTGTCCTCTTAATGCAACATTTCAAAGAATATTGATTTGCTTCAAAAGGAAGTTCAAATATTAATCGCAGTGATACTATTGATGTACTTTCTTTGTCTTTATGGACAATGTTTGTTTATTTCATGTATGAATCATAAACTATAGGTCTCTGTAGGTTTTGGTTGCACCGGCTAACACGGCCATGTTTGTTTTCTGCATGTACTATATACATTATCATTCAAGGGGGCAACCCCTAATCCCTGCTGATTTTCCATGTTGACTGTGTTGAAAGCCAGTCCTCAGCCTCTTATTGGTGCCACATGCTGAGGAGAGACCTTTCCAGTCAGCAGCCATAACATTTCCTTTCTCAAAGACTTCAGAGAAAGATACTTTCACCATTTCTACCATTTCATATCCTTTAAAATAATCCTAGTTCCTTTGTTCAGTTCATCTTGAATCTACACGCCTGCTTCAGGACATGGTAGCAAAATGCTATAAGATGCCGGACTCAGACCAATTAGATGACACCCTAAACTCTCTCTCTAATCCAATAACAAGTACAGAGCAGTGAGCACTTTAGGTTGCCTTCTGAAAGGCCAATTCGTGTGCATTTGCGAGTGCACACGGATGGCCACACACGGAATCAATCCACCCCCTGGAATAGACTGGCGTTTTGAGCTCACTCCATAATTATAAACACACAAAATCTGTAATTATCTCTTGCGGCTGCTCCAGGGCAAGTGGTGGCTGTGTTTACCCTAATCTCTCTACTCGTCTCCATTGACTTCTGCAGTGCTCTAGGTCTAACTGGTAGGATATTTTCTCAAATTAGTGCTAATGGTCTCTCCTAGTGTCACAGCGATAAGGACACGTTGGGGTGACGGGCGCGGGCGTCAGCTTTTTCCACCATTCTCTCTGCCAGCATGGGCAGCGGAACTGGCTGCATAATGAGAAAGATTCATTGCATTAACATTTACATCCAATTAACAATAGCCAGATAACACTGCTGTGACTCTTTATTCCCCAAACCAACCAAGTGTGAAGCCATACGAGGTCAAGACGCTATAAACATAATTGTTAAGCCCTCTACCCACTTCTTGTCCTCCTGCCATTTTCCCTGCGGGTCAGCGTCCTATACACCACCAACACCAACTGAGTTGCTCTTGGAGTGCCACCTTCCATTTCTGCGCTTTGCACCCGAGAACAGACTTTCAACATCCTGTTTCTCAGCATGCGTCCCTTGCCAGCCCTCTCCTCTGCCGTTTCCTCCAGGGCTTGGCAACGCAACAGAGGAGTGATCCAGGAGAAAGAGTCGATTTGACCTTAGGATGAATTACAGCACAGCCATACGCCCCTTATCCAGCTGCCTCTTGCTGAGCATAAAGATCATGCTGCTGCATAGGAAACTGAAAAAACACACTGTTCTTACTTGCAGAACAAATTGTGCTATCTAGGTCTAATTTACATTGTGAATACAACCGGAACAAAAAGCAAAAGAGGAAATGAGAAAAGGAAGTTTTTACTATTAGACAAGAAACAGAAGTACTGATAGAATCAAAGAAGGGTAAGAAATTCATATTAATATCCTCTTCAGCTAATTGTCTAACAAACTATGACTACGTCTCTGCAAAGATGGTGCAAGGCGTAGAGGTGGCAGCGCTTGATTGACAGGCCATGGTCTCTGGTCTCGTGGCTCTATATTGGATGACCCAGGCTGATTAAAAATGCAGTATGCAGGGAAAGGAATAGGAAGGGGAGAGGAAGGGCCGGGGTCAGGCCAGACCGGAGCCTTCAGGACGGGATGATAAAAGGCAACAGTGGCGCCACTTCATGGTCACTATCTCCACCTGTCCATCTGTAGCAGCTACTGGCAGCACTCAGCCTTGCAGAGCACGGCAATGTGCAGCACTGTCTTGGAGAGATAAGGGAGAAAGAGACACACAGTGTACTCACAAATAGAGGAGATAAAGTATTTTGATCTGTCTTAATAAAAGCAGTCTTGAGCCAAGTTTTTAGTGTTTGGGGATTCCTCTATCTGTAGCTGAAGCTGAATCACAGGATTTCTTTCTTTGTCTGCAAAAGCACCTTTTTGTATATTATGCAAGTGTGTGAATGGGCCCTTTTATTTTGGCCAAAGGTGTTGGAGCTGTGTAATAACAGAATGACTACTCTAATCCCTATCATAAAAATGCCTATACTTTGATAAATGTGAGGCTTTCACATCCTCATTAGCTACATTCAGACTTTATTTATATTCAGAGTTTTTTTCCACGAATGATTTTTTTTGTCGGAGTGATGTTTATCAAGCGGTCAACAGTATGTTTTCCAACACCTCTTCCCCTCGCCGCAAAGTTGCTCTGAAGCAAACAAACTGGTGAATAATTTACCACCTGGATTTCTTGCTGGCTCCTTTGAGCCTGGTGATGATGGCAGCAACAGAGGCCATGCTTTTTGGCCACGGCCCTCCCCTCCCTACCTGTCATATAATGTGCTAATTGTGGAGACTGACTGACTGGCTGGCTCAGCTGCTCTCTTGGGACTTTGAGGCCCATGACAGGCCAGCCACAGTTGCCTTGTCAATAGATCTAATTGCTCCGAGAGAGGGGCCAGAGTGAAGGCTTTGGAGCATCAGGCGTTTGGTAAAGAGAAACCATGGCGCCATGACTGGGTCAGTAATCAAAGAGAGGCAGAGAAAGGATGGGGTAAGTGTAGCGCTGGCTGAATGAAGGAACTGTCAGTCAAATACGCCTTGAATGATATATAATGACTAAGCTATCCCAGTCTGTCAGTATGCCAGCACCTATCTGCCAGAGTACTACTCAAAGGAGGAAAGTGAGAAGAGAGACAGGTGGAATAGCCGAGAGGGAACCTAGCAAGTGAAATTTCTGGCTACCAAGTGCGGCAGGTCAAAGGAGAGGAAAGGAAAAAATAAGAGACTAACAAAATGAATCTTGAAAAATATAAATGAAAGAGATAAAGGTGAACAGAGTGGGCCGGCCAGACAAGACGGCTATCCTCTGTCCACTGTCCAGCCAGGTCTCCAGATCTATCAGATTGTTAGCTCCTTATCTATCCCTGGAGATCGGCCTGTCCGGCCCCTGGCCCAAGGCCCTGGGAGGTCGGGCTACATCAATACCTAGGCAGCCTTTGTTCTTGTCCTGACTCCCTGCTTCACTGCTCTGGCTAACAGGCCACTGGCCACCAGCCTTCAGCACAGCAAAACACCACTCTCTCCACAGTCAATAAAGACTGTGACACAGACATCTCTGTTTCTTGGTGGTGAAGGAAAGATTATTCTCCTGCTTATGTGGGCATGCAAGCACATAATCATCAGAGACCATAACACAAGTCAGTCTTCATTTATTTTATTCTTAAACAAGGCCGTTATTATTGTGATTCAACTGGAAATCCTATTTTATCAATTATAATTTAAGCTTATCTTTGACATCAACCATCATTAGCGCATAGCATGTGAGTCATGGTTCTTCTGATTGACATTTTTCATTTCATTGTTTTCCATTGCTGGTCAGAATTAGGTCTTATAACTGTGCAGCAATTTCTTTATTGTGATTTTTGATACCACAACAATAACACACATTAGATGTAGTCTTTGTTATTCAAGACCGTTTTTGGATCAAATAAACATTCTTTTTGATTTATCCAGCAAATTAAATACCTGATATTTATATAGAAATATTGCCATACAGGGATCCTGCTTGATTGCTGTATGGTAATACAGAGCATTATTTTGCATTAGGCTGCTGCCCACAAGAAACTAATATACCCGGAAATATTAGATGTAGAGATACGATGATATGAATAGTATAGAAACACGCCAAATATGCAATAGCTGCAGCCACATACACACATGCATCCTTGTGATCATTCACACACACACACACACACACACAATCTCACTAACATCTCCATGGCAAATTTGTGGTTGCAATTGGGCACAGCTTTGTGAACCTATGGGCTGATGGACCAACAGAATAAGATACAGAGTGACTTGTCGCAGCTAAAAATGGCACACTTCTCTTCGGCTTCATATGTTTTATGAACTTCCAAGATCTTTTTATAAGTCATGCGTCTTTTAGCCAGTCGATGTGAAAACAAACTCACACCTGCCAGGGTACTGCTCGCTCTCTTTCTCTCACACACACACACACACACGCACACACTTGACTTTCATGCCAAATTTCAGCCTCCTCACCAAAAACTGCCAAAGGGTTGGGAAGTTTTGGTGGACTGACCGACCAACCGAGCTTTAGAGCTGCTGGTCACAGCCTAACACACTGATGGTAAACAAATGTATATAGTCTCACAGTATATATCGCCATATTGTCCAAACTCATGTCAGGGAGTTTGATAGGGGACTCTCAATCAATACAATGAAAACAAAAGACACCGATGTCTGATGATGTAGCGTGGGGTCATGGGAGTTGTTGTCTTCATTGTTAAACAACCAACATTGCAGATGAAAATCTATCCAAAGTGACTCAGCCAGAAATGTTCATGGATGAGGTAATGTTTTATTATATGTTACATTTAGTCTTTCAGCCACAGGTTGCACACTGCACACAAGGGTGCATTGTGTTTGGGCTCCATTTGAAAGTGACTACTTGCGGCAAAATAATGCACGGTCATTGTCAGACATAAAAGCTTAACCTAGCTTGACTTCTGCCGCCACAGACATAAAAGGCAAAAGTCATCCAGTAACATGAAAGCAGACATTTCTGGTAGTGTGTAATAACTGTATCATGAATGATGTTTATAAACATCATAAACATGAAAGATAATAACTTTTCAGAGTTGTAAAAATACTGTCTCATAATATTAAAAATTGCTTTGCATTGTTTTGGCATTGGACAAGCCTTCAAATTAATTGATCTGTAACTCAAACCTGCTCTCCGTATAAAACCTTGTCACCTCTACCTGAAGGAACCCACCCGCATCAGCACAGTAGCTTGCTGTTTTCAATACAGTGTAGTTTTTGTTTGCAAAAACAAAAAACTGCACTTACTATTGAATTGATGCACACCCTTTTCCATTTATCTTTGATATTTTCTGAGTAATGACACTATGCTACTCACTTATTCTCTGACGCTTCTTTAAATCCATCAATAAGAAAATGCAGTAGTTTCTACTGTGCCTATAGCCAATCATTCAGTCTACTTTCTTGCTGTCTGTGAAATTGCATTGACGTACTGTCTCTTAAGAGCCAGTAATGAGTGTTGTAAAAGCTGAAGGCCAAGTGGCTGGCTAGTCGGACACTAAGATGGTAGATATGACTGTAACTGCCTTGGTCAGTCTGGCTCCTGACACTAACACACACACACACACAGGGAGGGTTATTTCTTGACCCATGGGGATGACCACTAGTTCCTCACACCGGAGCCTGGCTGTGACTGGCCATTGAAAGCCCCCTCCCCCCCACCACCACCTTCACTGGAAACCTTATCCAGCCAGTCCACCAACTGCTTCAGAACATCAATAATTAATTAGGGAACAGCTATTGGCCCCAAGGGTCAGAGAGCAAAGAGAGAAAGAGAGAAAGAAAGGGTGGGGAGACAGTGGGAGTGGAGGCAGTGGTAGGAAATAGTGAGTAGAGTCGTGATTTTGTTTAATAAGTAACAAAACACAGGCGTTGTTCTTTTCTTTTCCATTTTAGAACAACATGAGAACCCTTCTCTGCCTTACTATCTCTGACCATAGCCCTAAGCTCACTTTCCTTCCCTCTGCTCACTATTTATTTCACTTACTAATCATTTTGGTTTTAAATGTGTCTGTCCCTGATATTTTTCTGCCCTCACTCTAACACAATCGAGGCGGATGGAATATTTTTTTTTTCGTGGTGCTCACTGCACATCACATCACATTTAAAAAGTCAACACAAATATTTCTTTCTTTACAAAGAAATAGTCCCTGTGAGATTCGGCTGTTGATGTTCGAGTGTCATTTTTTCAGAGCTATGAGGACCACAGACTGTACGGTAGTGAGATTACTTTTCTTGCTCAGTCCTAATTCAATGTCCAGTCAAGATGCAGGCTGTGAAAAAAAAAATTACAATTTTTTTCAGATAAAATTAATTATTTTTTCACACTTTGACAATTAAGTTTTATGTATTTATCTTGGTTTTCTGTTGCTGTTTCTGTAGGTGGCAATTTTTTTCTCTGTCTGTTTAGCCATTGTAGGTATCCAGTCCTTCAAAACATTTTCCTTTTTTTTTCCTTCTCAAATACAATAATTAACATGATCAGGTGTAAGAACTGTGCAAACCTCATACTTCATAAGCGAACTGTATGTGTCGGGGTGAGGTGGGGGTGGGGGTTGATGCAACATTAGCTACGGAGGTGTCAAACACCAAACTACCTCCCATTTAGTGATGTATGAACACCTGGCACTTGTGTAAGTGTGTGTGTGTGTGGATAAAGACAGGAGCGCCTCGTGTGCTCCAGATGTGGACTTGACAAGTTTATTAGCCATTCCTGTGTTAAATAAACCCCATCCCTGAGGTGGGAGACAGAGAAAGGACTGATTCTACACATTAGGCTTCATTCTCCATGCCTGCTTATTCAAACCAGCAAGAGCCCCATCTGTTTCTGGGTCTCTCTGTCACTCTCTCTCTCTCTTTATAGCACACACACACACGCACACACACGCACACACACACACACACACACACTGTTTCTCTGTCTTTCATACTTTAAAAACTCTTATATGTGCCCGACATTAAACACTACATGTATTGGTATTGGCTTTCAAAGACCCTATCAGTCAAATCCTGATGAATCTAACACACTTCATTGAACTAGTTGTCAGTGATCATTTTCCTTCACAAGCTGATTCATTTAGGTAATTAATGCCAGTATGTGATTCACTGCTGCACTTGCTGATATCACTCGCCCACAGCTGTGTCAATGTCATATTATTATGTAGGAAACATTGAATAGTTGAATTTTAGGGATCCTTCCTGGCTGGAAAACTATGGTGACATTGGACAATGGCAAAAAATATTGTCCGCTTCTTAATATCAAATATCAGCATTTGGTACAATGTAATATAATCATTTGTTTGTGTGTGTGTGTGTGTGTTAGCAATGCCCCCTGGAAGCCCAGGCCCAATCACGCGTCATGAGTCGTCAGACAGCCTGGCGTCGGACCACAGTGGCCAGGAGGACGAGGAGTGGCTCTCTCAGGTCAGACCTACACCTTAACCAACATTACAGTAACATTAAGTAAGTCTGTGAAAAGCAGTGAGATCACACCCAGCGTTTGGCGATAGTGTCCTTGTCCCGTTGTTTTGGTGGAAAAAACAATATGATTCCAGAAGGAAATACTTGAGAGTTCATAATTGTGATTGCCCATTTTTGATCCATATGTTGTTGTTTTTTCTTTATGTTGTAATAGCCACCCAACTGGTACTTCCACAAAGTGATGTCCCATACCTTTCTATTTCCATACTTTCAATCCTAACATTCAAAATAAATCCAATACTTTTGAAAAAATATCTTATTTTAGGTTCAAGTCCATAATATGGAAATCTGTCATTTTTACATTGATTATTATGGTCCAGCACATTTTTTTTGACACTTTAGAAAAACTACAGCCAGTAGGCATCCATTCAGAGTGAATGATGGTGCTGACAGTGAACAGCCAGTGACCAGAGTGCTTCTAAAACCTTTGGTATTAAGTTATGGCAACAGTTCTAAAAGGTGTGTTGCGAAGATGGGTACATCAGAATTTTAGAAATTTAAGGCATTCTCTCATTTGGTATGACAGCTGGGTAGTAAGAGATCTCCCAGTTTTGGATGAGTTTAATAATTTACCCAAAACATCAACGTCAAGAATTTGGAAGGAAACACATGGATTTTTACACATGCCCTGCTCCCATCCAGAGGCAATTGTTCTCTGTTTAATTCAAAATTAAAGCTGCACCAATTAATTTTTTTTTTACATAAACAAAGATCAAATGATTGTGTCTAATATAAAAGGGGTAGTTTGCAGTAATGAATCCAAAGTGAATTATCATCCATCGCTGCAGTTTCCTTCAACTTTATCAAGCTTTTTAAACTCTTTAGCCTCATCTTCATTGTCTTGGTGTTCTGGCCCACAACTTCTTTATTGCTATGATTGTTTCCAGCTGCAGCAGGAAGCTGTTTACACACTACCTGCCCAACACCAAACAGCAGATAGACAAAGTTAGTGACTAGCTGGTTAATATAGTGGACCATTTAGCAGCTAAAAAGCCAGATATTTCCTATAAGAAAAAAAAAAAACTAAACTAAAAGTAGAGTAAATATTGGTAACACATAACAATAACAACTTTATAATTTGATGCTGCTCAACACATAACTGATACTGATAGGTTATGTGTTTTTGGCCTGCTCCACTTCCCCCAAGTGGCCAAATGGCATTAATTACAGTTTTTACAGTATCATGTCATCTGGATTTTGACCCTGAAGTGGCACAACTTTAACAATTCTCCCAAATTCCAGCTAGTATGGGGAAACAAATTTGGATTGTTATTGGAAAAGTATTCGTTTTGATATAAAATTGAGAATTAGCACTTCACAAGGGTGGATACCTGACTGGTCACAGCACAGATTCAGTCTTAAATGTATTCTTGTCTTATATGATCTTGTCTACATACAGTATATTTATACATACAGTAATTGGAGTTTGTTCTTTTGTTTCATATTGTTTCTTATTTATTTTTCTTGCTCAGTCAAATAGCAATAATTACTTTGAGGCTTTTTCCAAATAACAAGCACCATCCTAAGTTGTGCTAAAATGTTCACAGCATATTGGTCAAGACATATTAGAAAAATCCAGTACACACACACACTGGTCTTTTCAGCTTGGTTAACCCTCAGTGCACTCATCTCTGGTGTCGGCAGGTAACCCACTACATTTTCACCATCAATAATTCCACTGCATGCATAATTGATTAGTTAAAATGCATCCCACTTAGCTTGCAGAGGCACAGGTTCGTATCTGCCATGATAGTTTGCCAGAAGCAAAACTATCCATTGCACTAACCCACAATTTTGGCGGCTTCCTGTCAGAGCAGCAGTGTTTGGAGATGTAACAGTACAGCTCTTCATGCCTTAGCATGAAACATATGATGATTTGTAAGTAGCTCTTGTGGAAAATTTCATACTATGAATGAATTTAGGATAAAAAGACTGAACAAAAAATAAACATGGGTTAGATGAGTTATGCTGGGTAGTTTACTCATGTCCCTCCAAAATTTGTGGAAAGACTGGGACATATCAAGCAAAAAAATCGTGGTTGATCGAGAAATGCTAAATACATATTATTTTGAACTAGCTAAGTGCTTCAGCTCACTACAACAGTCATGATTTATCCCTAACGATAGATTATTAATTGTTTATTGTCAATGTGTAAAATATTAGATACCAAATGCCTTTTTTGTAAAACCAGGCAAATTGATGGCAAATGCTTTGTCACTTCTGTGTTGAAATGACAGAAAGTGACAAAAACACAAATCACAAGACAATAAAAAAAAAAAATCGAACAAATATTAGAGACAGGCAAGGAGAACAGACAGGAATCAGTTGGGCATGCACAGGGTCCAAAACTAGCACCCACCACTCGCTAAATGTGAGTAAAATATTGTAGGTTATTGAAATAAGCCCCACTTGTTTAAACCTGTCACCACTGCAATAGAAAAGTTGATTGATCTTGTTAAGTTTTGCATCGACTCTGCACACTGGCGGCATGCAATTCCTTGATTTGGCCATCGCTCTCCACTGTTACTTTATCTAGCTAGATAATTGGCTTGATTACCAGTACTAATGATACCACATAGGAGAGTATCATGCTAACTGCAAAGAGAGTCCGCAAGTATGTGACGACACATTGCCGACCAGATCCACCTAAAGGGAAAAGTGTAGAGCAAGGTGGACAGTTAAAAAAAAATTTACAGAGAGGGTGTCAAGAGAGTTTTTAATGAATTGTATGTTATGCAGTTTATAGCCGATTAATATGTATTTCGGCTGGTAATTTTACCAGCCATTGGCAGATAGACCAAAAAGTGAATTTTGGACCCTGGGCATACAGAGGTACACCCATTAGTTAGCTTGATCTAGCTTGGTACCCAGTCTAGACAGGGTAGACGCAGTAAGGACAAACCTGAGCAACATGTCATTGGCTCTGTCTGGCGAGATGGGAAGAGGAGGGGGTTGGGGGTTGACACTGGACTGTAACATCTGGACCTTCCATCCTACTGAAGAGAGCACACAGGCAGCTGTTCAGCTCAGAGACTGGGCATGACATTGATGGTGTCAACTGGCAACGCGTAGACACACATACACACACAAAGTGAGAATCCTCCTCCCTCCTCCGGTGGCCTAATTTACACAGCTGTGACAGACCACCTACAGTATATTTAAGCACATACATGCATAAATATGTGTGTAGATATAGACACACAGAAGAATTTAAAGAGTGGAAGCTCTCACTCTTGTCTGAGATGTTGGCACCTGGCAACCAGAGAGGGAGCATGAGCTGAGATCTGGGCTGAGGTGAGAGACGAATGTACACAAAGTAAAGATAATGAAATGTGAACAGTGAGACACCAAGAGTCGTGTTAAGTGCTGCAGGGAGTTGAAAAGTCAGAGTTAGTGTGGGAGAGCAGTGAAAAGTGGGAGTCCAAGGCAGGGGATTGGTTAGTCAGTAAATTCAAGGCAAAGAGGAGATGAAGAATAGAGGAGGCAGTAATAGTCTGATGTTCATGATTCACCCACTCTGTAGCCCTCTCCTATCCTATTTTCAGCCAGCATTAGTGCCACTCATCTCAGGCGCCCATGGACCGCCTGCCACGCCAGCACCATCTTATTCTCCCAGTAGGCCTCACCTCAGCCTCACTGCCATGCTGCTGCTAGTGTCACACTCGTATTAACCCTCTGGGAAGGCTTCCCATCATGCCACCAGGACTCGCAACACACACAAGACCTTGACAAGTTCTGACATCGCTGTCAGACTTTTAGTCGTGCAGGAGTACAGCAAGCTTTTAGTTGGATGGTCATGTAACTGAGTTCATGTGAGTACTGCCTGGGTTGTTTCAGTATTGGCACATAAATTGACCCCGAACCACCATGTCAAATTCACTGACGGCAACTCTTCAGAACAGCTGCCAGGACTCCATCCTTGGCTAACTGCTGAAGGATTAGTGGAGGAGTTTGGTTATATTTAAAGAGTGATACAGATTTTTTTTTTTTCTTTTTCTTTATGTCCTATGGGTGGCAATGTCGTTTTGTCTGTTATTTGGTTGGTCTGTCCAGTAGTATATCAGGATTTCATTTGATTAACTTTATATGTATATGTCTAGGTAATGATCTAATGTTATTGTTTATTCAACATATCTTTCTTTTTGTCACCACTAAAGAACCCCTTTTCCCACAGGACAAAGACCTTAACGTCATGGGTCATCAAATGACCCCAGTCCATTTACAAGTCGAGGGGCCACGGTTAGCTCAGATATGTCTGCAAAAATAGCAGGACAGAGATGGGCGGGTGTTGTAAAATTTTTTAGATAGCAGAGATCAACTCCAAAAAAAACATGGACTAAGAGCTTTAATAAATTTTATGGATATGGACGAAACCAAGTTAAAATGATGTATGTGTGTCATCCTAAGTGCCACAAAGTAATCATCGTTTAACTTTATTCAAATCATAAAGGTTTAAATTACTGATAGCAAATGATGTATTGGACACTTTTTTTTTCAGAATATCGACAGTATTTTCCAGGAACAGTCTTAATTTTTTCAGGAAGACAGATGAAAGAAATGCCCATTGAGAGATTGCACTGAGTTACAGAAGCTATAGTAAAAAAAAAAAAAGAGGCTAATTGGGATGTTACATCATGACTTTGGCTCTTTATAGCATTGTCACTGTGACTCTGGTTGAAGACTGAATACTTATAGTACAAAACTAATGACATTCCCATCAGGCTCAGCTGTACTAGTGCTATTTAGCAAATGTGAACATGCTAAACTCAGACGGTTTTCAAGGTAAACATTAGCATGTTAACTTTGTCATTGTGAGCATGTTAGCATGGTGACATTAGCATTTAGCTCAAAGCAAAGATTTTGGCCTTGTTTTGAAAACTAAAAATGTTTTTCTCTCCTCACCATTACCTTTATACCCACAGGTGGAGATTGTGACCCATACAGGGCCCCATCGGCGCCTGTGGATGGGCCCACAGTTTCAGTTTAAGACCATTCACCCTTCAGGCCAGACGACAGTCATCTCCTCCTCGTCCTCAGTCCTTCAGTCCCAGGGCCCCACTGATGTCCAACAACCTCTTTTGGACTTTGACACAGATGACCTGGACCTACACAGCCTCAGGTGCTTTGAATCTATCAACGCTAAGGGACCCAGTAGTAAAAATTGCATAGAAATGCATGTGGCTAGATTTTGAGGGAGAAATACACACGTTATCTGTCTAAATCACAAAGGGGGGTTGCAAAAGATGTCACTGTTAGTTTGTTCTCTTATTGTGTGTAATAATGTGCACATACTGTACATTTACAGGATCCAGCCAGTACGCTCAGAGCCTGTCAGCATGCCCGGCTCGTTGCGGCTGGTGCCAGATCGTAGAGGGCAGTCCAACATCATGGACGCAGGATCAGGTAGGAATCATCACTTGGTTCACTCTACTGTATTTCAATCCCTCCTCTTCCGCTCCGTCACACGGCTTCGGTTCTTCTGTTATTGTCGACCTCTGACCCATTTCATTCAGATGTAGTTCATTCCACTCCATCTACTTTACTGAAGTCTCTCATTGTCTCAAGCTGTCAGCTAAATTGTGTTGTGTTTTTATTCCAGTGTATTCCATCAATCTCATCATTTGAGACTGTCAGACTGTTTTAGGATTATTAGTCAGCATGATATCTATTGGGGGCTTAGTATGGGGACTGCTATCAGTGTCCTAGCACATAATCCACTCTGACTTTACTCATTCTAATGTGGTAGCTTATCGTAGAGGTGCCCATGATTCATTAGTGACATATTGATGATATTCAGCAATGAAGATCAACATGCTTGATATTACATTTAGAGAGAAAAATATCATTCATATAAGAAATGAAAATCTATGAATATAATTCAGATATTTGTATAGTGCGCATATTACTGCCTACTCTATTATCTATAAGTACTCAGGCGTCGGCAGTTTTAATACATCCCACCAGGGAAAGTTGTGAATGCTGAGCTGCTTCCCTTATGTTTGCCTTGCCGTGAGCACTGTGCTCTTATTCTGTGAAGTCTATCAGCCATCGGACAGGAATGTTTGGTTTCAGTTGATTTCGACGTCCCTCTACATGTCTCCTTTAATCTGGTTATGATGTTAGGCTAATCCAATCACACACAGTTGAGAGGATTTTCTCTTTAAAATATGTCTTTTACTCTCAAAGTATAATGCTGTTACATGGATCTTGGGAATGAGTGTGTGTGGAATTATGCCTGGTGTTTACTGCAAGTGCGGGTGAGAGAATCGTCACTTACCGCGTGACATTATATCGCGTTGCCTTTTGTTCGACAAAAGAGATAGACGAGTGAGTGTGGCGTCTGTGGCATTATCTGCCATGTCTTTTGAAAGAGAGCTCACTCATCTGATCTGCCCTCACACTGACAGATAGCCACCCCCATTCTTTTTCACTCAGGTGTCGAGAAATATTTACAGCTCGTGTCACAGAAAAGGTGTGGTCACAAATAGTTTTACACATCTGATAGTGTCTGTCTCTTTTCCACCTTTCTCCCCTTTTCAACACATGCCAACACACAGCTGTAAACAGATATTGTTAGACCATTGCTTGTTTACCACAGTTTTGTTTTTTTTTTTGGGGGGGGGGGGGGGGGGGGGGTGAA
>JBBPCS010000124.1:202895-216464 GCA_037974645.1 Hollardia meadi
CCAAAAAAACAAACAAACAAACAAACAAAACAAAAACAAAACAAAACAAAACAAAACAAAACAAAACAAAACAAAACAAAACAAAACAAAACAAAACAAAACCCTGAAGAAAACATGTCTGGATTTGAGAAAAAATCAAATCCAGCTAATACATCAACTAGTGAGAGCAGGATGCTCGAGAGCGGCTGTAGACAATGACTTCAATAGTGTTGGCTGATCTCTCTCAGAGCCAATGTGTCAGGGTGACAAGCTCCTGACTTCCATCTTTAGATGGAGTGGCTCCCAGTGGAAGTTCAGGGCAACAGGCGTCTGGCCAATCGATGGCTGGGGAGGGATATGAAGCATGGGCTCACCTTCCATGATAAATCTATCGTGGTGGGTGATATGAAGTATACACACGGCACACCTGATGTATATGAGTTTGCAGGCTCAAGCAAAAAGCTTGATTAAATGGCTCTTTTGCCTCTGTGTGTGTGTGTGTGTGTGTGAGAGAGAGAGAGAGAGAGAGAGAGAGAGAGAGAGAGAGAGAGAGAGAGAGAGAGAGAGAGAGAGAGAGAGAGAGGAAGAGAGAGAACGTCTGTGTTTGATTGTGGGTGTATCTCCAAAGTGGCAGGAACAACTTTGGTTTACTCTCATCAATATAAGCTTAGCATTTCTTTCCTCTGCCTTATTAAAGGGTCAGTTCATGTTCATGAAATGGGATACCAGCCTCCCCTCTAATACAGTGGAGGCAAATGGAAGTGTATTTGTGTCCCTGTTATTCCAGATAATTCACAAAACATTGTGTGAACACTTTCAACTTGAACTGTTTTTTAACTAGTCCCCTTTGTTCTGTGGATTACCCAAGGAAACAATGATAATGATTCTGGAAACTTTGTTGAATTTTGAATGTAATTTTTCAAAGCTGTGTGCCCCACAGACACCTTTTGTTTGAAGGTGGAGGCAGAAATCTCAGACTCATGTCTCAAAACTTGGGCAAGTAAAATTTGAACTTTCTGCATGACTGGATAGCACTAATGCTGTGTTCACACTACCAGTGACAGATCATCAGGCTACAAGTCATTTTCAATGGAAGCCGGCGACATGAAGCCAGAAACTGATTCCAGACACTCGCTGCGTGACGGGCGCTACAAATCAAAGTTGAGCTGCCGTCAACTTTTTTCAGCTCTTCAATGACACGGTGACGCGTCAACCAATCATACGTTTCTGCGTTGCCACTTCTGTGTTGCCACTTCCGCTCATGTCATGTCATGAAAAAGTTATTCTTGCTGTTAGCCAGTTCCCCGTCATATTTAACCCTACTCTTTTTCTTTACCATGACATTACCACCATCATCCAGGAGACCAGAGTTTGCGTCCAGTTTGAAACCAAACGTCAGCAATCTCTTCCTAAACCTAATTATGTATTTTTGTGCCTAAACTTAACCAAAGTAAAGTAGACCTTGCAAGTCAGGATACGATTCGCAGGGGGCGAGCCTTTGCGCGTCACCCTGTGACGCTAAAGGGAAGGCTTAGCGCATTTGGCAAAGATTAATTTCCCAGAGTAGAAGGGGAGAGCAACCATAGCAAAGGAGTAGACTTGAGTATTGGCTACAGGCTACAGCATCTAGACCACACATGGGTGAAATACGAATTGGGGGCCGAAACCGGCCGTGGACCGTCTTGATCCGGCCCATGGACCGTCTTGATCCAGCCCGTGGTGTCCTCAAAGAAAAATAAAGCGATCCCCAAAAAAATCAATAAAAGGCAACATTATGCGCCCCCCTTCTGTTGTCTCTCTCTCTGTTTCCCACACATAGAAGTTACTTCAGTGGGCCTAACCCAGTTACAACATTTGCCGAAATATACTGTATTTAATGGCCCATTTAAACATTGTATATATATTTTTTTATCCGTCCGAGAGAAGGCCATTCAGGATCAATTAACTAGTGGCCAATCAGCCCTCGCTCTAATGTTACCCCTCCCATCTGGTGCGACGTCATGAAGTACCACGTTGTTTTCGATCATTTCAATTAGCTCCAACATCCTAATTATTTTTGCTGTAATAAACAGCCCAATTTGTGACCCTTTGCGTACTTTATCTAAGTCAGTATGGCCCTCTGAAAAAACCTGTGGGAGTATCATAAGCATATTGACAGTGTTTGTGTAATTACTGTCACTGCCAGAAGAGGGAGACAGAAGTTCCGCACTGCAGGTTTAATTTTAAAGCATATTTACAATATTTGCAAAAGAGGCAAACTGCCAATTTTACATCAGAGTCCATTTACAAGGATGAGTCAATTAATGAGGATTGCTACTCAGCCTATGAAAACAGGTGTATAATGTCTGTTTTGGCTCTAGAGAGGAAAATAAAGGACTAAAGCGACATCACTAATCAGGATTTGGACTGGAGGCTACAAATTTACAGTGGAAAGCCTATGAAAATGTGGGGCATGAGGTTTTAATGACATGAGACAACGAAACCGCGAAAGATATTGAACAAAATGATGCTTTCATATAATTATCATTTTTGGTATTGTGTTGCAGTCTTAGATAAATATGAGTCAAAGTTAACATTCTTGATTTTAGAAAGTGTAACATTATAAAACATACATTACTGAAGTCTGCCCTCTTTTATCGTATTTACATATTCAGAAAAAAACCCACCATAAATAAATCTCCAAGTTCCCACTTGAGTAGGGTATTTTGGTTCTGTTTTAATTTGCACTTTCTCTCCAAATGTATTTCACATCATTTCTGACTTGCTATGAGACAGATAAAAAATAGCAGAGACGGGAAGGGAGGGCGCATCAGCAAAGCAAGCATCATCCGCACAGAGAGAAGTTATGAAGGGGAAGAGATTGAGAGGCTGAGACAGGAAACACACACCTCTGTCTCGCCCTCACAAACACACACGTTTAGACACGGGCTCGGACTCACTGATGTGCAGCAGTAGTGGCAGCACTAGCGCACGTTAGCATGTTGCGGCTGCAGAGCCTTGCATCTTTTGCTGAAGATCACGGCAGAGGCAAAGTGACAGCTTTCTTAGACAGAGCTGCTTCCCTTTGTCATTTCCTTGCCGTTTCTCTAGTTTATCGTGTGTGTTCAGACAGCGTGCGTCTGAAGATTTTGTAGAGTTGCCACACTGAGCAGGTAGATAGCAGCACATTTGATAGACTGTGTGTTTGCCATTTTGTCGGTGTTGCAACTTTTATATGTCTTAGCTGTCCACTGCCATATTTCCCCTCTTATCTCCGTCTTTCTCTCTCTTAGGTCTTATTATTTTTGAAAGATTTCCCTCTGCTCCTGTCCGACTCCTTCCCTGACTTATTGTCCCATCTCAATCCCTGTATGTCTCTCCATCGCTGTTATCAGCAGCACAGGAAGCTGTTGCTTCCATCTATCTGATGACAAGAGGAAGGACTCCAGATGTGAAGTGCTCTCTGCGTCCCTCCCTCTCTCAGTGTCTTTTTCCTCTTGTCTTTTCGTTAGCTTTCTTTCCCCAGTCAGCGATCAGTGTCTCAGTAACACAGCCTGCGTTGTCTAGATATTAAGCTTGATGCTTTGAACCAATTTCTGGCACCAGTGCTGGCCTGTTATTAAAGATTAGATCTGCCCCTGTCAGCTTGATTGATAATGTTATGGTGTCATTGTTTCAATGCAGAGTTTGCATCCAGTGCCCTAAATATAATTTTAGAAGTTGAAGTTCTAAAATGAAGGGAATCAGGAAACAATTTCACAACATTGAAGTGTTCAAATTTAGAAACATTTAATCATTAAGTCTAATAAAAAAAAATCTGTTTTTGCATTACAAACCTATAACAGTCCTATTCCACTCAATTAGTATAGTTTACCACAGCTTGGGTCTCATTTTCATCGTTTTATCCCCTTTTTTCTGTAAGTTATGATAACATCACATCACATCACTGCAATAAGGTCCGACAGGGCAAGAAACCTGAGTAGTCAGACGATCAGACGATCAGACACGTAAACGGTGGTATAAACTGTTTAGCCACATTAGCTTCCACTTTTATTTAGAGGGTTAGACTAAAAGTGAGTGCACGCAAAGTTTCAGTAATAATCCCTCATTGCACAAGAACACTGTGTGCACATTGAACACAATTAGTATGGTCCAGAAAGTCAAACTTGAACTAGGAATTTAATTCCTGGATGCATTGAGATCCGTGTGCATTTGTTTAGGTGTATGTATAGCCCCACGATGATGTACCTGTAGCATTATATTTAGATATGTGGCATATGTCCTCGTACATATAGAGTGTACACGCATTTAATTATACATATGTGAAAGGGAATTCAGACCCTGATCTCACTTCACCAGGCTGCAGGGTGAAATGAACTGCAGCATAATAACTTTACCGACCAGCACCCTGATGAGTGTGGAGACATGATTTGTGTGTCTGTGTGTGCGCGAACACACAGTACTTGAGACCGAGTTAAAAAATACAAGGGCGATAGATTTGGTCATGGCCGGAAATGTATTCAGAAGCATAACACGTAGTGAGAGAGCTCCCTGCACACTGAACATGCACACAAGCACACACCAAACATGTGTTTCCAATGAAAGTGGTGTACGGGAGAGTTGGTCAGCCATACAGTATGAGGTCATCCGGTTGGGCGTATGGAAGTCTATGTGCCTATATGCATGTTTTTGTATGTGTAGTGCTCTGAAGTATCATCTCACTATGCATACCTGGGGGAAGTGGAGACACTCACACTTCCAGGCTGCATTTGCAGCCGTGTATGCGTGTCTGTGGTTGTGCGTGCGTGCGTGCGTGCGTGTGCATGTTTCTGGTACTAGCCATCAACAGCAGCTCTGCCCTGTGTTGCTGAGACTCTATTAAAACTCCCACAGCCATTCATCTAATGGTTATGCTTTTAGATGCTCCACCTGGCTCTGTGTGCTCATATATTTGACTCTGTGTGTGTGTGTGTGTGTGTGTGTGTGTGTGTGTGTGTGTGTGTGTGTGTGTGTGTGTGTGTGTGTGTGTGCGTGTGGTGTGTGCGTGCGTGTGTGTGTGTGCGTGTGGTGTGTGAGTGCGTGCGTGCGTGTGTGTTTGCGGGCATGCTGTCAGCCACTGGGCTAACAAACACACTTAATTCAATTATCCATCGGCAGACACAAGAAAGGGAGACAGGCAGCACCTCAGAAGGTACGCTGTCTGGTGTGTTTGTGTGTGTGTGTTTGATGAGGATGTTGTCACTGGCAGCTAGTCGTGGCATTTCCACGCTTGGCTTCCACTGTAGTGTTTCCATCCTTCCCTCCAGTGCCCCCCCAATCCCTGTCTTCCTCTTCTTGTAATTGGGGCTTTCCCTTATAATTAGTCCATCCTACACCCCCTCCCCTCCCGCAGAGGCCTGCTAGCATAGTACCTCGGCCCCAGTAACAAGCACCCTTTCCCCCCTACGGCAGTGGTGCTCCCCCCTGAGGTGCAGGGAGAGGGAGGTTAGCTTAGCATCACGGCTAAATAGGCTGTGGAGCCTCAGAGCGGGCCCTGGCGCCGGCCAGCTACATCCCCACTGGTCAGTCTTGCACTAATCCAATAAATGAGCTGTGCGGGAGGGCAAGTGTCACACACTCTGCACACACACTGTCACGCACACACAAACTGTAGATACACACGTAGAGGTCCAAAGTTGTGACAGGCTGCTGCTAATTGTGTTCTGTCTGTCCCCGTCTCCTCCTCCTTAGGGCTCAGAGAAATTCCTCAACCAGTGGGTTGAACTCAAGTGTGTGTGTGTGTGTGTGTGTGTGTGTGTGTGTGTGTGTGTGTGTGTGTGTGTGTGTGTGTGTGTGTGTGTGTTGTCATTTGTTCTGCTCTTTCCTACATTCTGTTTGCAGACCACAATTCTTTAAGAGAAATGTTTCGTTTTTCACTCTGTTATTGCTTGAAAATAAAAACTGCATATTCAGCGGAATAGCACAAGATTCAGGTTTAAAATCAAACCTAAACCTAAAAAAACCCTTAAAACCTAAGTCGGCACACATCAAACATTTAAAACGCACTGTAAACCAGCAAGGCCTCTCTGACCTCTCATCATCTAAACCCCACATTTATGTTTATAAATGTCACTTTTGATTTGATTTGATAACTTGTGGTTGCCAGGGTTGATGGCAATCCTGGTTATCAATCACTTTGAAAACCAATCCTGCCTCATACAAAATGTCTTTCCATCTTACTGATCTCCTATACCAGATATGTTTAGGGAAAAGTCTGGATTACACTCTCTAGCAATATTTTTTTTCTCCAATCAAGGAAGTGTGACATCCTTATACTCTACTGCACTTACCTGTAAGTCTTTGTGAGGAGACAACACAAGGACATCAGCACTTGCTATGTCCTTGTGTTGTTAGAATTAGACTACTTAAACATTTTAGGGTTAGAGGAAGATGGTGCTTTAGGTCAATTATTGAAATACTCAACACTTCCTGTCTTTCGCATCAGGTCAGGGTGGACTTCCTTAGCATTTAAACAGTTAACCAAAATTTAACCAGAACCACCATCTCGCCTAATCTTCACCAAATGTTTTGAACTGCCTAAACATAATCGTGAAGGCAACAACAACAAACAAACAAACCTTTTGCAAGTAATGAACATGCTGTATTGGTGGCTAACCATTTGCAGATATCAATACAAACCCTTGTTGATTTAAAACAAAAAAATAAATAAATAATGAAAATTAATGAAAATCAATTGTATAAGAACATATTTTTTAGGAGTCAGGGTTTGGATAACATGTGACCCATTGTTTTTCTAACCTTTTGTAAAAGTACTATCTAAATACTTCAAGTAAAAATGTTTGTTAGGTGGAACTTATCAACAAACTCTATTCCAGCCCTAATGTTTCACTTTGACCTAATAGATTTTCCTCCAGTCCTGATGCATAAACTTCTGGACTCAGTTCAGCTGTCTTTTGTGGTTTAGTGGTCTGTATGCCATTACATCATTATTTTATTACATGTCATTCCTTGTAATGTGGATTTGTTTATTATTTTTAATTCTCAACCCGAACCCCTTATTTACATGTCTTGCTTTAGTCATTCCACATACATGGACATGTTCTTGTTCTATAAATGGGGCCGACAAGACTTTTGTAAATAAATCCAAAAAGTGAGAAAATTAAAAACAATTGTAAAATCAGGAAAATGTAGGAACATGTGCTTCAGCGTCAATCGTTTCATTTACAAAAAGTGTCTACGTGTCTGTTTAGACTCAGACTGGCAACTTCGTGCATCATGCACGTCGTTCCCACTGCAGGCTCACCACTGTTTTCCAGGTCAAACTTGCTCAAACTGCAGCACTTACCAAAGGCTGATGGCAAAATCATTTCCAACATATTTAAACCCTTAAAGAGAAAACCTTTGACCGAAGAATCAACATCCTCTTCGCCGCAGGAAGCAGTAGGCTTTATGGGAAATGTGGACTTAATTTACTGAAACACTGGCACTAACAATACCACTGGCACCAGAGAGAGGCTGCCAATCTCCTCAATCACACCGCATTTGTTTACCAAAATTAGGTAGCGCACAATTCATCTGTCAGTGGCATGTTAATGTCTTATGGCTCACGTTGCACGTTTTAAACAACAGCCATTGAAAACAAACATAAAACAAAATCACCTGCGACTTACATCATTTCTATGTGTTCTTTGGAGTCAAGTCTAGAGCAGTTCCTGGACCGGAGCTGCATAATCTTTGAGAAAAACAACTGGTGCATATATCATCACATGCATTTTTGAGAGGTGTTTGTAGTGCTGTAGTGATGCATGGCTAAGATGAAGTGTATTCCAACCAAACAGGCTCTTTGGTGTCTCACCTCAGTTCTGTTTTGAGCTGTGACTGTGTGTGGAAATAACGAAGTGAGACCACAGAAAACGACTAAATATTAAATATCAGGTCCCCAGCTTCAACGTTAGCTGTTTTATAAGTTTTACTTTGTAGGCTAAATCATTTCTTTACAAAAAAAAATCTTTTTAGAAATGCACACTAAAGGAAGCATCTTTGCAGAACAGCAGCTGCTTTGCACAATGTCTGATAAACAAATATGACCTAATGAAGCAGCAAGCAGTTCAAGTCTTTCTCTGCAAATCAGGAACACATGGTATACACAGAAACGCATGCACACAAAACACACACACACAGATGTAAGAATACACTGATGACACACAAGTCAACAAGAGCACAGATTCTCAGGCTGTTTCTGTTTGTTGTGTGTGAAGACACAGCTCAGTGAATACAAGCCTGAGGAAGTGGGAACTTCTCACTTAAGTTTCACGCTCATTTTCTTTCTCTTGTATTTTCCCTTTCATTTTGTGCATTTCTTTTCTATTTCTATTTCTCTTTCCTTTCCAGCACTTGCTACACCGACACACTATCGCCATCCTAAGCCAAGTGCTTTCAAATTGGTGAAGCCACCGTTTGTGACACGCTTACATCCATACCTGCACACGCATAACGCATGACACAATCCCACCACAGGAAAAGCCCTGAGCCAGAACAGGCAGGAAAACTCTGGAAAACCAGGATACAATTTGGCACTTATGGAGCCTAAACGATTTCCTCCTGGGCGTTGGGCTCTGTCCTACTGGGAAAAGCCAAAAGACCGGCAGAGAAAATTACATCCGGGAAAATGTTTATGCAGCACACTCGGCTCCCTCGCTTTTTGCCCCGCAAATGAGTGATTATTCGTCTACTCTTAACCTCTGAGAAAGAGGGGGGTGATGGAGAGAGGGAGATTCTTTCCATCATTAGCCCTTGGAAGGGGCGGCTGCTGGCATAGCTTAGCTTCTTTGTCACAATGTGAGCTTCCTATTTGGCAGAGCTGAAGGTATTTGGAGAGCACTCTGCAAAATGTTGAGCCTACTCTGTTAAATAGCACTGGTTACACTGGGGAAGGTGGGTAATTGGGCAAAGTGTCCACACAAACAGGGACACACACACTCATTCAATGTTAAACTGAGTGTTCTCCCACTGGGTCAAGTCATATAGAAACAATATGTTCTTTACCATACTTGCAAATACAGTAGAGAACGTCTATGACCCTGACCCTATGGCAGTGCTCTATCAAGGATGGACTCATTCATTGATGTCCTAAAATTTGTTCAATTAAAAAGAAAACAATGATAAGTGGGTCACAAAACAAACATCCAAAATAAATGCCTGAATAGACAAAATTAATCCTCATCATAGTTCCCTGCATTTTAAAGAACCCCACCAACTTTACACATAAAGGTCAAAGAATACATTACTTCCCAGTTCACTGTTGGTATTTTGAAACTCAACAGTTCCTTCTGTGTTAAAAAAAAAACAAAACCCAGTGAGCTTCAAGAAAATGTGAACATTTGGAGACGTGTTGAGTGTCATAACGTCAGGATTGGAGGTTTTGTGAAACAAGATTTATAGATAAACGCTTCGGCAAATTGGTTGATTAAGTTTCAGACACTAAAAAGTTGCTGCATGCTTCTTCTTTTTTTTATTGAGGAGGCTACATTGCCCTCGCCTATTACCCAGTTTCCTTAAACATAAGGCAGCCAATTTGAAAATACAGAGAGGAAGTGATGGGGGAGTTTTATATTTATACTAAAATCACCACAAATTTAACTTCAAACATAACACATCAATGAACTACTTCTTTGTTTTAAATCAGCTTTTCAGGAGTTTAACATGACTCAATGTTAAACTCTAATGCAGATAATGTGTCTTTCAGGTTTTTTAGGATTTAAGATTTTTTTTTTTTCCACTTCAGCTTTTTTTTTTCTGTTGCTCTAAATATTTTCCCTACCCATCTTTCAATCTCACCACCTCCAATCTTATCTTGACTCCCTTCCTCCCTTTCAACTCTGGCTCCAAATCTACTAACTCCTCTCCTTCCTCACTGCCATCTTGTTCCTGTACCTACCTTCTTCATACCATCAATTCCATCCTTTCTTCCACCTCCTTGGCCTTTTGACCGTTGCTCCACATTGCTGCTTCAACGCCGTTACAGTGACGCCATGTCAAGTTGAAACATACCGTGGTTGCTAATACATTCGAAAAGGCAGCGGTTGTCTTCAGTGATGGTGCATTTTCATCCATACAATATGGTTTAATTAGGACATTTACTGTCTCTGAACATTCCCTAATTCGATGATTGTTTTCAGTAAACTCACCTTGTAATATAACGGCTTCGAGGGATTAGCACTGGCAGAACTACAAACACAACTAATGGAGAGCAGAAATGTTTCTGATTCACTCCAAACAGATTTAAATCCAAGTTGACTGCCATTTCACTGATAGCTATTTTCCATTCAACTGTCAAGCACATTTGAAGGAAACTCTTTTTCTCAGTAAATAAAATGTCATATTTACGTGTTTTTGTCGATGGAGAAGCTTCTCCAAAATCAAAACAAGCTATGTAGTATGTATGTAGCTATGTGGTTTTTTTCTGGAGAGCCAGATTAAACCACAATGTGACACTGTTGCAGATGTATGTGGAATGGTCTGAATGGTTTTGATTAGGAGACTATTGTTAACTCACGATACTTTTTCAAAGAGCCACACCTGCCAGTAGAAGCAACATTTTGAGTATCCCCATGTCCCATTTTGCATTGAATTGTAAAAGTAAGAGCAGTAAGGTATGGAAGCCGAGACCGGCCGTCGTTACTGGTTGTTGTGTTTTAGCCCTTATCTCAGATGACGGCTCAATTGTCTCAAAATATCAAGTGGCTATGTCATGATCATGATTTGAATACCTTATTTCAACTTTAAAAAATGTGTTTAACCTTCATTTTAGCAGGAGTATTTGCATTGAAATTCAAAATCTTTTATAAGGGACTCCTGGCCACAACAGCAGCATAAAAAAATGCACACAAACAATCAAGCAACAAACTTACAAAAAATCATAATCAAAACATAAAAATCGACTCGACAAGGCAATAGACTTAAAACAAACAGCAGATTACATAACATGATAATCAGTCAGTGGTCAAATAGTCCTTAATCCTATTTTCAGAATCGTCCATGCGTATCAAATGAACTAGTTTAAGGTGATTCTGTTGCTCACACCAAAATGAGGGTACAAAAACTTTAAAAGCTCTTTCACCAGAGACGGTGCAGACTGGAAAAATAATGTACAGAATCTGCCCATGTGAACGAAGCAAAACAAACTCATGATTTTATGAGTCAGTAGAGAACATAAATGAGGAGGCAGTTTGTATGATATGGCCGTATAAAGAAAATGATCCATTCTACGGTTGTTTAAGAAAGATAAACCAACTTTCTAATGCAATTAATACAATGGGGATATTTTCTGTATGACATTTTATGCATGTTTATGTAATACACTAGTTACTGAACTCTTCTTGGCCTTAAGAGAAGGTGGCATTAAAGGAGAGAGAGCGCACATAGCACAGATATTTCAGTTATGAGCATCATTTGTTATCCCTTGGTAACTTGATAGGTTGTTATGGTAGGATAACTGTTACGATGACTTGAGATATTGAGTCATGGTCTCACTAATAAAAAAAAGAATATTACAACATCATTTATTTCAGATTCCGGTATGTGAATAAACGGTGTCACAAAATGATTCAGTATATGCAAACGTTATTTATGTATTGGCTGATAATCCTTAAAGATATAATAGGCAACATATCTCCATTAAAATGTCTAAAACAACTAGGCCTTTGTTATATAACAATTTTAGTTGATTGTTAATTTTACCCTAAGGGTGGGTTTCATTTGGTTAGAGAGTGAGAAAGGCAGTTGGCAAATGTGACTAAATGTAACATGAATAAAACTTTGAAACATAACCTCATCCTATTAATTAATGTAAGTAAATACAAGAGTGACTTTAATACATAACAAAAAATACTACAAAAATAGGAGATTTTTTAAAATCAGTGTTCACAGAAGATACTTTGTTATACATTTAACATCAATGATACTTCACAAACCAGGTGAAACATATGTACACATCTCTACAATGCCTGTATTAATGCTGTAATTGCTGGTCGACCAAAGGATAAAAAAAAAAAATTAAAAAAAATTAAAAATCACTATTGCATGCTCTGACAGCATATGACACCCAGTATCACCACTAATATTTCAAAGACCAAGAAAAGGAAATATACTCCCAGACCGTGTGATGATTTATGATTTGATATATTGGATATTTTTAAATAAAATGGAACATTATAACCTTATCGTCACATAATGCTGCATAATGACTGAGTTTTTTTCTTGAACCAGACTGCCTGAACCTCCTCTTTGTCCCGTGGGCTTTCCAAAAGCAGTTTACATTGCAGTTGACAGCCAGCCAGCCATCCTGACTAGTTAGTTTTGATTTTAGCACACACTGGGAACACAGCATAAACCGGCACCTTCCGTCCTCCGCCTCCTCCCCTTTCGACTCATCCACTCTGTTAACTCATCCCAGGAGGCTCTAGGTGTTGGGTCACTTACTGTAAGGTGGAGGGAGGGAGTTGAATGATGGATGGATGCATGGGAGGAAGGAGGGACGTAGGGGCGAGTGGGAGTCGTGGGAACTGGCAGGCATGACTTCGCCTTTGTTTTCTTTTAACAGCTCGTTCGCACATCATGTCTTCAGATGCAGGCAGAAGCAATTTGTCCTCTGCGTCTTCCCCTCTCCGTCCTTCCCTCTTCCTCCCTTGGCCTTTGAATCATTCTCCAGCTGGGTCCAGTTTTGCTCATGCCGTGTCAGGGTGTCTGTTTGCATGGTTATGTCTACGTCTGTTCTGTGTGGATGTGTGTGTTTGTGGTACTCACACATACACACATGCAGCAGCCCCAGGACCTTGACCAATTCCCAGTGGAAAAGCGTGGCGTCTCTCTCCGTCAGGACATCTGGAAGTGGGCATTTTGCAGTCGGCAGCCGCTGCACTCTGACTTGATTATATTATCTGGTTGGGGTGTGTGTGCATGTGTTATGTGCGTTTCTCTCGTGTGTGTGCATGCAAACACACAACTTGTGGAATCATATACACACCTACTAAATGATAAACTAATAACTTGTGTGTACATTGTCAAGCTGTGTGAGTGCTTTGTGTGTGGGTGAAGAACGCCTCCTGAGCTGCGCATGTGTGTGTGTGTGCGCGCGCGCGCGTGTGTGTGAAGGGGTCAAGTGGTGATTGCTGATGTTGTCTGCTTTAAACACATGTTTAGCCAGGGCCCACTCAAACGTTTGGCAACCATTAGACAACTTCCTCCCTATCATCCGGAGTCAGCTCTCTATGGATTTGTGTGTGTGTGTTTGTGTGTGAGTGCATGCACGTGCGCGTGTCTGTGTGTGTATGCATTTGCAGGTGTGGACACAAGCTGGTATGTGTGCAAAAAGTATTTTTTACTTGCAGCGACCCATAACATTTAACTTGTATGCACTCCATCTTCTCTATATGAACACGCACACATACATGGACAAACTTATAAAGCTCAGTGCAGAGATCTCTCACAGAGCTTTGTTTTGCCACAGGATCAGCACAACTGTGAACTTTACATGCAACAGCAGCCTCAGAGTTGCTCATACACTCCCCAAACACACACACACACACACACACACACACACACACACACACA
>JBBPCS010000124.1:247738-258056 GCA_037974645.1 Hollardia meadi
AAGACCCCTCAGGTCATCGGGAACAGGTTTACTCAGTGTTCCCAGGATCAAAACCAAGCAAGGTGAAGCATCGTTTAGTTCAAACTTCCTGAATACCTGAGGTCTGCTGAAACTGTCAGGTCATTTAAATCAGGGCTCAAAACATTATTGTTTACTGCCGCTTTCCAGTGAAGTAGATTCATAACATATTGTTAAAGTAATCTGTCGCTATTGTTTCTATATTTGTTGGCTATTGCTTTAGTTTTTATTGTCTTTTAAATGCAATTTCTGTAGTGTTTTAGCTATTTATTGCTGTTGTTTTTAAGCTCTTTTAATCAAATTTTAATGTATTTTAATGTATTTTTCTGCTCCTGCAAAGCACTCTGAATTGCCTTGTGTCTGAATGGTGCTATATAAATAAACTTGCCTTGCCTTGCCTATTTATGAACCTAATTACAACCTAGTCCAAAAAAGTTGTGATATTGTGTAAAGCATAAATAAAACAGAATAGATTTATTTGCCAATCCTTTTTGACATATACTCAATAAAAACAGCACAAAGACAATATATTTAATGTTTGACCTCATCAACTTCATTGATTTTTGGAAATATATGCTTATTCTGAATTTCCACAACATTTTTCAGAAAAGTTGGGACAGGGACAACAAAATACTGGGAAAGTTGTGGAATGCTCCAAAAACACCTGAATGCAACATTCCACAGGTTAACAGGTTCATTGGTAACAAGCGATAGTATCATGATTGGGAATGAAGAAGCATCCTCGAAAGGCTCAGTCGTTCATAAGCAAGGATGGGGAAAGGTTCACCATTTTTTCAAACACATGATTGCATAATAAGGATATTACTACAGTGGCTCAGGAACACTTTGTTAAACTGTTGTCTGTAAACACACTTTTTTTGCAATTGATTGCATCCCGTCTTAATTTTATGTCTTACACAGCATCCCAACTTGTTTTTGAAATCAAGGTTTTACTTTTACCTTAGTAAAACACATTAAAATACCACAGAAGCGATTGTTGAGAAATAATTCCATAATTTAATAATGTGGTGATGTTAGATGGACACACATGCATTGTATCATACAGTAGTCACACATGATACCATACATTACTATTTTTTATTACACAGCTTTGAGGAATACTCTCTTCTAGTAGGTCAATGACAACATTGTACCGTCTGTTATTTCTGTATAGAACACGGCTGCTATGAATAAAAGACTGCATTGCTATGGACGCAGTTCTGATCATAGACTCGGGAGGACCACATCTTGTCATATAAATCCACAAAAAGAAGTCTGTTGAATTTACCAATGTCAGCTGATTGGAGACACCCTGTGGCAAGATAACAATTTTCCATAGTGTTTCCTGATGGAGTAATGGAAAGCTAATTGCTGCTGGCATAGGATGACATGAGTTCACCTTGTCTCACTTCGCCATCAATGGATATGTTCAGTTTAATGTGAATTATTATGCTATGCCAATCTGACGAAAGCTACAGAGTTTAAATTGCATTTGCAATGGACACAGTTACAATTGTAGAATCTAGCAGGCTTTTTTTTTTTTAGCTAAAGCAATAAGCTAATTTTCAAATCAATGAAATAATATAATAAATAATTTTTTGAGTTTATTTCTCTAGTAAGTAGCCATGTAATAAGCGAGATAATGTTTAGCAGGCTGGTCATTATTGTGTAAAAAACCCTGACATGGTGATAAAGGACGGTCGGGTTTAACACATCAATCTGTTGCGGGTTTCTTGATATCCATCACTGGTCAGTAATGACCTGTTTACCCAAATGCTGCACCAGATGTAACGTCACTCTGCAAAAATATTTTGATCACTATAGATGTAATTATAAGTTGTTGTAAATAATGAGTGGTGATTTTGCAGATAAACAAAGTGGCAATTTTGGTGTGAAGTTAGCAGTTAGCATTGACTTTGAACTTAGGATCAAATATATGTTTTGCTCGTGCAACGAGGTGCTGATGTTTTACTTGAGATTTGAGGGAGAACAAATTGGCAACTTTCTCCAAACACTCTGGCCGTTTTGGTCAGAGTGTTTGAGTGTTCTCACAGGTAGCAGCCCAAGCTTCTCTCGGCCTCTAAATATACTTGAGCCTGCGTGCCTCCAGTTCCACCCCATAACACACAAGGTGCTGATAGCAGCTGTGCTGTCACTATGGCTGCTATCAGCTATCATCTCTTGCTCCCAGTCAGTGACCTATCTAGCTTCTGCATTAAAGCTAGCGTGCTAACAGCAGCGGGGCCAAGCACCCTTTAGCAAGTCTCCCCTGCAAAGCATAGCCTCCTAAATGAAAACCATTCCCCTCCGCCTGCTTCCCGAGCTTTGCTCAGGGACAGGAGCCGTGGGGTCAGCAGCTGGTGGAGGATATGGCAATTGTTTATGAAAAAAAAAAGCTTTCTCAAGCCCACCAAAAACACACACTTGGGGGAGAAAAAAAAGCCTCCGTCCCTGAACAGCCAACAGCTGGGAAGGGTTGGGAGTAGCCTGGAGGCTGGCAAGTTGCCCCCTCCTCTCCCCAGTCCAGATGGGGGAGGTTAGGCTGAGGCTAGCTGCAGCACACCCCCACCCCCTCCCCTCCACTTCCCAAACTTCCCATTCCCATTAAGGGGAGGCTGAAGATTGCGGAGGAAAGCAAAGGAGGAAGAAAAGCAAAAGAGCATGACTGCTCTGTTTTTCACCCCCAACCCTCCCTCCGACTTCAGCCTAATCAAATAAAGCAGGAAGCTTCCGAGACGGAAGAGGAGTGTTTATTGATATCTGCGTGAGCTCCTTCACCCCCTGTCCTGTCCCGGCTGTTTATTATTTTCTATCCGCCACATTTGAAAATTCTGATATTGTCAATGCTTTTGGCTCAAATATCATGCCTAACTGAATGTTTGAAAACTACTGCGGCAAAAAGGCAATGTTTTTTCTAGCTTCTTACAGAATACCATTATCTTAAATTGAACCATGGGGAAATTACACACGGAGTCGACATCCATTGCAAAATGGCTATGACCAGTCAATTTATTGTAATAAGAGGGTGCCATATGAAATAGAATGGTCTTAAATAAGAATTGATGACCCTCGCCATCTATACCATTGGTCGGACATGAAGGCGCACACGCTGCTCATACTGGAGCCAAGAAAAGCCTGTTGAGAGTATTGGTTTACAGCTGCTTACCTTTTAGTGCTCAAAAAGTTGAAATTGCATCTTTAAGTAGCTCACAGACTCGGCTCAAAAGTGGCCTTTAAGTGGAAACCTGTGTTGGGAACTGGATGTATAACTTAATGCAGATCTTATGGGTAACAGTGACATGGGAGAAGATCCATCATCCCACGTAAAGGCGGACTGACTCAGGAGTTTTATATCTGGTAACACCATCCTCGAAAAGTTTTTCATATCATGCTAAAATGGTATTCTGCGATGGCAGTACAAGTCCTCAGTTGGAAATGATTAGCTCCATACATGTCTCAAGGATGGGACTCATCTGTTTGACCAATATTGAAACAGTAAACATTGTGGTAGAGGTATAAAGTGCATTGAACTCGAGCCAAACCCCTGTCACTTCCTATGTAAGCGCATGAGCATAGACTCCAGCAAGTTTTATAAGGCCAAATAAAAGCCAAGAATAACCAGTGGGTAGTTCTACTGATGTAAAAATCATCTGCACAGCCATTTGAAAGGAAACTATATTTATTTTAAAGCATCGTATTCTGTTGCACACTTTATTGTTGTGATATGCAGTGTCAGATTATAGGTTAGGATGCCAAAGCGGGATGTCAGTTTTCCGATACCAATATCCAGTAGTCGTCTCTTCAAAGTGCGGTGAACCCATTTAAAACCAGTTGGGCACTGCTGAGAGGATCTGGTGTTTGAATGACGTGGTGTTGAGAAGTTGCCTGGAGTAACAAAGGGAAACTTTTTCTTGAAACCGCCACTGTGAGAGCCTGTCTTGTTATTTTCAATGGTCCTTTTGTTGGAGGTCATTGAGAGGCGACAGCTTGATTTCCCCTCAAGCCATCCATGTGTGTGTGAGTGCATGTGCACATGCACATGCTGCTGCTTTCTGGCATATCACTCGCCATACCATTGTGCTGTGTGTGTGTGTGTGTGTGTGTGTGTGTGCGTGTGTGTGTGCGTGTGTGTGTGTGTGTGAGTATGAAGAGTGCAGTAATCCAAGCCTACCTGCAACCCTGTGGGCTCGCTGCTGACTGCTCCCTAAAGGTCAGAACTCATGACCTCTGGGGTCCGGGGCAGATCAGTGTCCTGGGGTGCTGTCGTCTCTCTCTCTCTCTCTCTGTCTCTCTCTCTCTCTCTCTCTCTCTCTCTCTCTCTCTCTCTCTCGTAAGCATCCCAACAGACAAACCGGGCAACTTGCCATCCACACATGTGCAAGTACTAGAAGGCCATTAAGTTAAAAAAAACAAAAACAAAACTTGTTTATACAAATCCTTAATGTAGATACACTCAAGCAGTTTTTGTTCCATATAAATGGATTATCACATGTTTCAATATCTTGGAATTATACAGTTTAATTTGTGGGTGCTGAGAAAAGTGTCACAAAAACTTTTGCACATCTAAATTCAAAAACAAAAGTGTTACAATAAGAACGACATACTGTGAGGATTCTAAACTCAGGAAAAGCAGAACTGTGATAAGAAAGAAGGAAAGAAAGACAAAAGCAAGCAAGGAAGGAAGGAATTATGAAGCGAAGGAGGGAAGACGCACACACAAACGTCCTACAGAAAACCATTTGTAGGATGTAATTGCGAGGTAATGGAGTTTGGTCTGAGAGGGGTGAGAGGTGAAAGGTCAGGAGAGTGTTGTTGAAGAGGCCTCAGCCAGCAGCCATCAGGCTGGGGTCATGTCACACGTGTGTGTATGTACCAGTGTAAGAATAGCGAAGCCACGCCCGTTGTTAAAAACACATAAGGTTCACTGTTTTGTTCCAGAAATATGTTGAGGCATTTCCAGAACACACACTCATGCACACACACACGCACACACCATTCTATGAAACCTGAAAAAAAAGAATAAATCAGTTTTTGCAATTTGGACATTGCTTCATATTACCTCAAAACAGCCTCAACTAAACAGCTTTGTGACACTTTACAGCTCTCTCTCTCTCTCACACACACACACACACACACACACACACACACACACACACACACACATGCAGGTGTAATTGTAGCCCTCCAGCTCTCGCTCTAAGCCTGCCTGCACTGCTACAATCCCTTCACTCATTAACATATGTAAGAGCAACAAGGTCTCACCTTTAATGAGAAAAGCCAGGACGTCCTGCAAGTTCATCAGCCGTCAGCAGTGTTGAATCAGACACAGCACAGCCCTGCGCTTTCTCACACTGCCACCCCAACACTCATTACGCTGCCCACTTACACTTGGAAGATGGTTGCTGCCGTCTCAGCAGATAACACAGTTCTCAGTCCTTGGTTGATAGAATTAACCAAAATGAAGCAGTATTTTTGCCAGATTGTTGTGGTGATTCCTGTTTATCTGAAATATAGAAGTTATTTAGAATATTTCTTTATTTGTCTTTATTGATTAGTCAAATTCATATTTCCATTTTAAACAGTTTACAACTTCCATTCCAAAAAAAGGGATTTTAAAGGTTAATGTAAATTAGTATAGCGAAGCAATAATTCATATAATCCTACATCCAGACTCTGCATTAACTCTAACTATTTTAATTACATTAAACTTTTGAAGGTCACAAACATTATGAAGCAATTTCATGGCATTGCAAAATTGAATTACTGCATAGGAGTCCCGGCTGTCTGTATTGCTGACCATAGTTGATAATTAATTAGTGTGAGTCTGGTTCAGACGTAGGCTGATAAACCATCAGGCAGAACCAAATGTCTAATTGAATATCCAGACAGGAATCATGAGTTCCAGCGTTGGCAAGGGGAGCCTAGTAAACAAGACAAAATTCTAATTAATGCTCATTAGCACTTGGCGATCACATCCATGTACTCCCGGAAATTTTATTAAACTAAAACAAAAAAAAGAGGAAGAGAAACAATCATTTTCACTGTATCTTCCATGTGAAAAGCAGTTATCTCACTCAGCTGATTTTTGTTAAAGGTTTGTTAAGAGCAATATCATCATGAGGTTGAATGTCGTGTCCTATATGTCTTTCCTGTATTTCAGCTATTTTACGCTGATAATTTAATTTCAACTCAATCTGCCATATGACCATGGAAAAAACCCACATAATATCATATTGCTCATCATAAACAAACGTGTTAGGGTTAGAGTTGGTAAAGATAGTCGCTCAGCACTCCATTGCTCTTCGGTGTCTCACCAGTGATTAGCTCACAGCTGGCCAATAATAATTATGTCGTTTCCAAACCCAACATACTGTAGATATGTGTATTCAGAGAACCTTTCCTTTATTACAAGTAGGAACACTGTGATGTAAATATACTCCATTACAAGTAAAAATCCTGTATTAAAAGTCCTGCAATTAAAATGTCACGTATACTTTTGTTATTTTATAGAAGAACAGAGAAAACAATGCACCTTGATACTAAGACACAGTGTCATATTATTCTACATATCTCATTATTGGATCTGTGTTAACATGTAAACAACATTTTACCGTTGAAACTGATCAAAGTGGAACTCCTATTTTTTTTTTTTTTTAACTACTTTATATACAGGTATCAATTAGTAATTGAACATACAGCAAAGTATCATATATATGCCATAAACTAATCATGTAATTTGTAAAATCACTGTAAAGTAACTACAGTTTTCGGATTCGGACTCTTTCTGAGGTAGTAATTCTGTCCTCCAAAAATAGAGTGAAGAACCAGTCATATGCTCACTTTTAATGCTGACTGTGTACTTGCTCTGGACTTCGAATTAATATGAACCATCTGCAACTAAATTTTTAGGCATACACACATTCTTTTCACCTGCTGTAGGAAGGTTTAAACTGTAAACTCACAAACTGTAGAGCTGACCAGTGGTGGGAACGCAGTATTTACAAGTACTAATACAGCACAAATCTGGTGTCCTTGTACTTTACTTGAATATTTACATTTAATGTAACTTTACACTTCGACTTCATATTTCAAAGGCAAGTATTGCGCATTGTACTCCTCTACTTTTAGCAGCCGCTGAAGAGATGTTTCCACTTTAAACTTCTGACACGGTTTCATTCCAATAACTGTTCAAATGATCAAATATTTTAAATAAATTTGAGTAACAGAACTTTGTTTTTTCTTCTTTTGTCTCCAATGAATCAACTCACAACCCCTCACATCGATCTTGTGAATTTTTAGAAGGACCCCACCCCTAGAAACAGAATCACTGCACAATAAACCACCTACTCTCTATATATGTACATACTTGAACTCCACTGGAATCACCGACAATGGTAAATACTGCTTACACATTGATGCATCGGTATCAGGATCAACAATCCAATAATGTCACATAGAATAACTTACAGCGGACGTTTTACTGCACAACCACTACTTAAACTTTGATCACTATATTACATTTATCTGATAACACTCTGTTGTTTTACTTAAGCGGGATTTTAAATGCAACTTTTAGTTACTAATTAGTGCATCTAAACGATCTGTGTACTACTACAAATGTGCCAGCCATTCACAATGACACGTTATTCTGAGTAATTGAAGAAACCATATAACTGCCAAGCATTTGCTCGGTTGTCAAGCAGGTAAATCCTGAAATCACTATAATTAACTCAGTCCATGTCGGTAATTGTTTCAGGTGATATAATTATGCAGTAATGTGGTTAAATACTAATGTTCCGAGTGTGGACGCTAACAAACGAAGCAAATGAAATTACCTCACAAGCCGTTAACGCAAACCTTATATGTTGCCTGTTTTGTGAGAATTCTTGTAGGGTGATGCAAGGCATGCATGGATGTATGTGTGTGTGTGCGTGCCTGTCTGTGTGTGTTTGTGTCTGTGTATGCATGTGTGCCTTCCCTGTTAGCGCTGAGAATCAGCCTGTAAACAGACACCTATGAGCAGCTGGGCACTTGGCTCCAGCACAACTCCCTCACAGAGAGGAGAGGAACTGTTGACCTCACACACACACACACATTCAGACTATGTATGCATGCACCAACAAGCGGTACATCACCACACACAGACACACAAACATCCATAAACACACAGATCCACTCAACAACACACTCTCACACAAACACATTTCCCTGGGCTCCCACAGGAGACAGACGCTGCCATGTTTACTGCCTTGCCGGAAACTTTCACAGGAAGGAGCGAGAGACTAGCGCCTATCATTCCCTCTCTCTCTCCCTGCTCTCTCAATTCCGTACGTTTTTTTTGTTTCTTTCGGACATCTCTACATCAACACTTTGGTCAGTTTATTTGTCCAAGGCAACAACTCAGCAAGCTTTATTGCTCTCCAAATCTAAATCAGGAGGGGGCGTAGGGGACAAATTTCCGGATGAACACGCCAGTGGACACACTCAGGAGAATGTAAACCGGGCCTGGAGCATAAGTGATAACAAATAAGAGATGTGCTCTAGCTGTGAGCAGTACACTCCAAATGTTTTTGTTTTTACTCTGAGGGACACGGAGGAGTCTGGCTGAAGCTTCAGCCAGAAAAACACTCCAGAAGCTTCCAAACACCGTTGTCCACTATATCTCTCCCTCAAGAGCCGGCTTGTCCTGGCCTTCACACACTCAGAGGAAGTTGTTTTTTTTTCTGGGGGCTGGGGTGATTCAGTGGATCTAATGATTCACTGTGAACAGAGCAGTAAGAATAGGATGGTACTCTGGGGCGAGGGAAATAATACATTTCCCCATTTGACAAATAGTAACAACAACAATGTTATTTGAACATCTGTAGTTGTAGTATTTCCTTTTATTTGAAATAAATAAATACAAGAAATCAAGATATTTGACATGCAAAAAGACCTTTGCAAAATATGTAGATGTATAAAAAAATAAATAATCCAGAATAGTAATTTAATATCACTTATGGCATATGTTTAATGCTAAAAAATACATGCTCTGGTCAATCTTGCATATTGCAGTCATTCAATTTTTTGTTTGGAAAATGTCTTATGTTTAGGCCCATAACTAATCAATATTGTCATGATCAATTATACTAATTAATGACTGTTTGTCAAGTGTCCACACAAAAGTGATGAATTGGGGGTGCTTACTCATGTTGGCATACTCTTCAAGAAAAGTTGGTCATAATTTGAAATGGAGAAAAGAAGCAAATCCACATTTGTGGGAGACTGAAACCAGCTTTTATTTGGGGAGCCCATGATGAGTAAGCAACCTTAAAACTGCTTACTCATCATACATAACTCTTCTAAAACCCCAAACTGTGTAGTTTATACTTCACAGACATTAACTGTATATTCTGTCCATCAACAAATAAAGAAGGCCTACTCGAATGTTTTGGGGGTTTTTTATTGTAAAATAGATAAATGTGGGGTTTTTTTGGGGGGGGGGTTCCATGTGTGGTTTCTGACTTTAAGCCGCAGAATTGAACGTTCAGGTGCAGGAGAACTTGCAAATGTGAATTGTGTTGAAATTCAATTCCACTCGTAAAGCCGTTATGGCACATGTACACAGCTTTAACAAGACACTGACTGTCCTTCCAGGCTCTTCATGCATACACATACTGTACACGCTGTCCCGCTGTTATTGACAGTCAGGAACAGCTAATTGTGTGCATGTGGGTCTTACTCCTCTCTCAGTCTCTTCTGTCTTTCTCTCTCTCCTATCACCCTGTTTTCCACTTCTTCTTTCACTCACCCTATTTCTCTGTCTCTCTCTTTTTCCATCACTCTTGAACAAAGTCTTTCTTTATCCTCACCGTCAACAGAAAAATACAGTTCACTCTTCCCGTCAGCACCAACAGCAGATTATCATAGAGATTCTGCCATATGTGCTGCAATTGACAGAGTGGTGGAGACGTCCTTGAGTGAGTCAAGCTCCAAAAACACTGGATCCTACATTTCCACTGGGTGGCATTTCATTAGACCCGCAATGACTCCTAACTGATCACTTCCTTCAACTCCTCACCAATATTTCAAGACCAATCAGCGATGACATCAGATGGCAGATAACGTGACATGGCACCACCAGGGTTGTTTTTTCATACTTCATCCACTGGTTCCAGAGGTTAAGTTCTATACCTCAATTCAAGGCTGTCGCCATGGAGTCAACTTTCGGGGGGGGGGGGGGGGCTAAAAACCCTGGCTGGGTAAAAAACAAAATCAAATTTCCTTCCATTTGAAAATGGCCTATTTACAAAATCACAAA